>JAVJHY011797105.1:0-37210 GCA_035593235.1 Phascolosoma agassizii
GGGAGGAGGATGGCAACCACCTCGTCGATCTGACCATCACCACCGTCAACCAGGACGACGTGCCGGTTCTGACCGGAACGGCAACCGCCACCATCGATCCATGATCTGAGCGACCACCGGCCTGTACACCGAACCTATTGGCCGGTCGGTGGTTGCATGCGTTTGGCTGCTGCCTCGGTGAAGCGATCCAGCAGCATGGCGATCAGCACCAGCGCCGCCGCAACCTCGAACCCGAGGCCGAACTCGCTGCGTCTGAGCACCTTCACCGTCTCGAATCCCAGCGCCCCTCCCCCGACCAGCCCGGCGATGATCACCATTGCCAGGGACATCATGATGACCTGATTGACGGCGGCCATGATGGTTGGCGCGGCCAGTGGGACCCGTACACCGAGCATGGTCTGGCGGCCGGTGGCCCCGAAGGCCTGCGAGGCCTCGATCGATTCTTCCGGAACCTCCTTTATACCGAGGGCGGTGATCCTCACTCCTGGAACCATGGCGTAGAGCAGGGTGGCCAGGATGCCCGGGACGACGCCAACGGTGAAAAAGATGACGGCAGGAATGATGTAGACCAGGGATGGGATGGTCTGGAGCCCGTCGAGAATCGGACCGATGATGGCTTCGATGCGGGGCCTGCGCCCGGCCCAGATGCCGACGGGGATGGCCAGGGTCAAGGTCAGCACCGATGCGATCAGAATCTGGACCAGCGTGTCTATCGAAATCTCCCAGACGCCCAATAATCCGATGAACAGCAGGGCCGAAACCGCGAAGGTGGCCAAGCCGGGACCCTTTATGCGCCAGCAGGCCCAGGTGGTTGAGAACACCAGCACCGGCCAGGCCACGGTGTCGGTCAGAAAGTCTCGGATTGGTAGATAGAAGATGGTGACGATGAAGTCGTTGATCCAGCGGGTCAGCCATCGGAGGTTGTCCCTGATCCACTCGACGGCGGTGTCGAGCGGATCGAACAATGTCGGATCCCAGGCCGCGGGAAAGCCGTCGACACCAACGCTGACTCCGACGGCAACGGCAACTACGAAGCCAAGGAGGGCCAACATCGCCACCCTGGGCGTCTGGCGCCTGAGGGGGTCCCGTTCCGCCATCGATTTCCAGACCCGGTCGAGCACCATGGCAACAGCCATGATGGCCAGCCCGGCGGCGATGCCGCGGCCGGTCCTCCGTTGGTTCAAGCTCTGTAGAACCGGCGTTCCCAGGCCCTTCGAGCCGACAAGGGTGGCCAGCACCACGATGCCCAGCGCCATCATGATGGTCTGAGACAGACCGGTGATGATGGACGGGACGGCTATCGGCAACTGCACTTTGAGCAGCGTTTGCCGCTTGGTCGCGCCGAACATCTCCGATGCCTCGACCGCGGCCGGTGGAACCTGTCTGATGCCCAGGATGGTCAGGCGAACGACCGGGGGTAGGGCGTAGATCAGGGTGGCGATCGCCCCTGGGACGTTTCCAATGCCGAACAGCATAAACAGCGGCAGGAAGTAGACGAAGGCAGGGACCGTCTGCATAACGTCCAGCACCGGGCGAAGGACCAGTTCGAAACGGGGCTTGAGAGCCGCCAGCACGCCGAGAGGAACACCGATTATCACCGCAAGCAACACTGCTGCCGACATCAGAGCCAGGGTCAGCATGGTCTCTTCCCACAGACCGATCAACCCGGTGTAGACCAGGGCACCGGCCGCCACCCCACCGGCTCGATACATGCGAACCCGAGCGGGAATGGCGAACGCCACCGCCACCACCGCGTACCAGGGAAGCCACAGCAGGACATCGCCTATGGCGGTAATGATGGCATCGATCACCTGACGCAGCGGGGTGAAGAACCCGGTGAAGATGGGGTGGGTCGTGCGATTGGAGCGAAGCCAACCGCCGGCCGAGTCGATCGGCTCGGAGAACGTAAGGTCCCAGCGGGCCGGGAACGTGACCGAGTTGCGAAACAGAACCTGGAGCACCAGGATGCCGGCCAGCAAGGTGGCGACCGGGATCCAGCGCTTGGCCACGACCCCGTCGGCCCGCAACCGCGAAGGTACCGCGACGGTGGCCATCAGCCGTTGTCCAGGACGCGGGCCACCGCGGGCCGGTCCACCAGCCCGATCGCTGCTCCCGACCGGTCGGTGACAACCAACGGATCCGGATCTTGCAAAAGGTACGGGAGAACCTGTTCGATCGAGTCGGTGTCGAGCACGGTTCGCCAGCCGTCATCGGGCGCCCCATCCAGCTCGGCCATTACGTGGCAGGCGGCGAGAACCTTGGCCTTCGGGATGTCCTCGGTGAACTCTCGGACATAGTCGGTGGCGGGGTCGGTGATCAACTCCACCGCTGATCCGACCTGGTCGAACACGCCGTCTTTCATGATGGCGATTCGATCGCCGAGTTTGATGGCTTCGGCAAAGTCGTGGGTAATGAAGACAATGGTCCGCTGCAAGCTGTCCTGGAGTTCGAGAAGCTGATCCTGCATATCACGGCGAATCAGGGGGTCGAGTGCCGAGAACGGTTCGTCAAAGAACAGGATCTCCGGATCAACGGTCAGGGCTCTGGCCAATCCGACCCGCTGCTGCATCCCGCCCGAAAGCTGCTGCGGGTAGTGGCCCTCGTAACCCTTCAGGCCAACGGTCTCCAGAACCACAGCCGCCCTGTCATGGCGCTCCTTTTTGGTCACCCTCTGGATTTCCAGTCCATATGCCGCATGGTCCAAGACCGTGCGATGAGGAAACAGGCCGAAGTGCTGAAACACCATTGACAGCTTCTTGCGGCGGACGTGCCGAAGCGCGGCATCGTCCATGGCCGTCAGGTCCTCACCATCGAGTAACACCCGGCCCTGTGTGCATTCGGTCAGCCGGGCGATGCATCTGAGGAGGGTGGACTTCCCAGAACCGGAAAGGCCCATGACGACGAATGTCTCGCCACGACCGACGGCGAGCGACACATCTTTTACCGCAACGGTGCATCCGGTGGCTGCCAAAACTTCGCTTCGTCCGGCGCCGGCGGTCGACATTTCGACCGCTCGATCCGTCTTCGATCCGAACACTTTCCAAACCCCATGAATTTCCATGGAAGTATTCTTCTGCGCAGTGTTGGCCATCATTGTTGACTACTCTAACGAAGCCAGGGCGACGATCTGAGATTGCCCACGGGAGAGAGAAACCATCATGAAAACCAAAGCACTTATTGTCGTGCTACTGACCGCCTTAGTAGCCGCAGCCTGTGGCAGCTCTTCTTCGGACACGGAGAACGCCGAAAGTAGTGGCGTAGACAGCTCCAAGGAAACCATCACGTTGGTGGTGAATCCCTGGTCAGCGTCTCGGCTGAACGCCGAGGTGGCAAAGAACATCATCGAAAACGAATTGGGCAACCCGGTTGAGATAACCGAGGTCGATGAGAATGATGCCATGTTCACCGGTTTGGCCGATGGCACCCTCGACGCGGTGCTCGAAGTGTGGCCGTCGGGCGTAACCGACGCCGAGACCGCCTTCATCGACGATGGAACGGTTGTCAACATCGGCGAACTGGGGGCCATCGGCAAGATCGGCTGGTTCGTTCCTCAGTATGTAATCGATGACAACCCTGAGCTGAAGTCATGGGAGGGGTTCCAAGACCCGGCAGCGGCCGCCCTCTTCGCAACCGCCGAGACCGGCGACAACGGCCGCTTCCTCGGGACCGACCCGAGCTACTCACAGTTCGATGAACAGATCATTGACAACCTCGGCCTACCGCTCCAAGTCCAGTTCAGCGGCTCGGAGCCGGCGACGGTTGCCGAGCTGGACGCTCGTGCCGCGGCAGGTGAGCCTATCGTCATGTATTGGTGGACCCCGACCGCGGCCGTTGCCAAGTATGACCTGGTCAATGTGGAGCTCCCGGCCTACAACGACGACTGTGGGGTATCACAGGCCGCCGGCGACGGCGGCGTTGACTGCGACTACCCGGAGGATGTTCTGTTCAAGGCCGCCTCAGGCAATCTGCAGGAGAAGGACGCCGACGTCTACGCATTCCTGGAGAAGTTCGCCATCACGACCGATGACCAACTGGAGATGCTGCCCTCCATGGAAATCGACGGCGAGGATCCGGCAGCGGTTGCCGGAGAGTGGGTTGCCGCCCACACCGACACCTGGAATGCCTGGCTGCCATAGCCAGCCAACGCCGGCCAAGATGACGGATTCCCAGATGAGCGGTGGTGAGCGGTGGCCGGACCAACGCGACCGATAGAGGCTGCAGTTTGCGACCCGTAGTAGTCAATAATCGACCCCTCGCGCCATGGACAGAGGCACAATCCGCGCGTATCCTTAGACGCAAGAGGTTGGAACGGTGCGCCCATGCGGCGGGGTTTTGACACGAAACGTGTCAAAACCTTTTGGGCGAACCGCTCCAACCTCGCTCTGTTTTGGCCGCCCCCGCTTACACGGGTAGGTGAGGTGAGAGCGGCGGCTTTCACCTGCCAGTTCGGAATTGAATTCCGATCCGTCAGTATCACGTTAGTGAACTGTCGAAGAGCATCTCTGTCCACCGCGATGCGCAAAATCGTGGAGTCATCGAGGCATATCTACAGCGACCGTTCCCGAAACTCGACGGAGGCCGGGCTGCTACGTCTCGGGCGCCCGATCCAACGCCGTGAAGATGGCCTGTTCGGTTTCGGCCAACGCCCGCTGTGCAACGTCGACCGATGTCGGCACCCAGTTCTGATCGATGGCCTCGGCCCCGGCCCGGCGCCCGACCCCGACGGCCCAGACCGTCGTCGCATCCGAGGTAACCCGCAGCGGCACTGCTGGATCGAACCAGTGCGCTGAGACCAACGTCGGGCCGGCGAACGAGAACTCGCGCTGCCAGTTACCCCGCCGCAAGATCACTCGGCCTTCGCCCCGTTCGTCCTCGAGGTGGATCCAGATCGGACCCCGCCAGTACGGAGGGAAGAATGTGGCCCCCGATCCGGCGTTTTTCTTGAGCTCCAGGACCGCTAGCCGCCCGCCGGCGCCGAGGCAGTGGTCCAGCGCTACCGGCAACGCCGGGTCGTGGGGTTGGCCGACATCGGCCTCGAACCGCCGGAGGGTGTCCCGACCGATGTCCAGGTCCGTCCGCTGGGTCAAGATCTCCGCCATCGCGCTAAGTGAAAGGCCCCGGGCCCTACGAAGGGCGGCGAAACGCCCCCGAGAGACGGCGGCAATGCCCTCATTCTCAGGGTTTCCGGCACCTGGCCCAGACCGTTCGGGGGCCTTCACTCCATCGCTGCGAACGTAGCTCACCACGGCCCTGGGCACGGCGTCTGCGAGGTCCAAGACATCGGGCGACCGGGAAGACAGCTTGGCGGCAAGGTTGGATCTGAAGAGATCCATAAACGGGCCATCGGCCGAACTTCGTTCGAAGGACACCGGGGTGACGATTGGAGCGCCCGGCATGTCGCTTGGAAGTTCGCCGCGCCCGAAGTCGGCCCAACAGGGCTCCGAGAGATGGACTACGACGGGCGAATCGGCGATCGACGCCCCGATTGTGACGAACAACCCATTTGGACCCGGCTGCAATTCGGACTCCAACCTCGTCACACCCCACTCGGCAATCATGGCGATGCGATCGGCGTTGGAACGAAGCCACATCCACACCGGCCGGGACGGCCCCGGAAAGACCTTCGTCCAGAGTCGGCCCGGTTCCATACCTTTAGGCGTGCCGTAGGCCCACAACAGACCCTCCAGCGCGTGTTCGCCCTTCAGCCGCTCGTCGAGTTCCGCCAGGTCGATCGAGATGGTTCGGGCACCTCGCTCCCAGTTGGACACCGCGCTCGGGCGAACATTGAGCAGCTCAGCTGCCTGCTGCTGAGTAAGACCCAGGACGCCGCTTCTCCACCACCGGAGAACGTCGCCGGGCGAGTGCCACCGTTCCATTGTCTGCAATCTACCGCTTTCCCGACCGCACATTGGAGTACTGGACGGTAGCTTCGTAGACTTCAATGCTTCCTATTCTGATTGTACTATTTATAAACCTGACGGCCGGCATCGACCGGTGCGGTCCTGCGCGCTCCCGGCCGCCAGTCGGGGGGGCATCCACAGACGCTTCAACCTCGCTCGCCACCCAACATCAGCTTTCAGGTCGTGAGCTAGGTTCCGCAGTTCGGAGAACTGAACGTCTAGTGGGTTCGAGGAGTTGATCTGGCTGGTGAGGCCGTACTCGGGCTGGTGGAGTTCGGCCTGGAACGTGCCGAATAGCCGGTCCCAAACAATAAATATGCCACCGTAGTTCACATCCAGGTATGGATCGTCGGCCCCGTGGTGGGCTCGGTGATGCGACGGAGTATTGAAGATCGCCTCGAACCAGGACGGTGCCCTGTCGATGATTTCGGTATGAATCCATGTCTGGTAGGCGACGACCACGCCGATTGAGACCAAAACGATGGTGGGTGAGAAGCCAAACAAGACCAGCGGGAAAAAGAACCCGATGGTGAGCAGAGCATCAAATCCCGATAGTCGGAGGCTGGTTGTCTGATCGAACATCTCCGAGCTGTGATGGACCGAGTGATAGAGGTCCCACGGAAGCCGATGGTTGTGTTCAAAGCGATGCTCCCAGTAGTAGATGAAGTCGGCGAGCGCTACACAGGCGATGGCGCTGAACCACGAGGTCTTGATGGTCCAGGGCACCACTCCACTGGCGGCCTCGAAGGCAACGAACCACAACGCCAAACCGAGGGCGCCAGCAGGCAGCACGATCAGGAGCGAACTGGCGTTGGCCAACATCTCCTTCACCCGAGTTCTCCCTAAATGACCCTTCCGCCACAACCAAATCAGTTCAACCAACAGCAGTGGGATCAGAACGTTCTCGAACAACACACTCAGAAACTCCAGGGTCGACTCCGGATCAGCGAGCTGCGGAAAATGATTCAACAAGTTTCAACTCCCTCTAGGCAACAGCAGGCAGCGACTGCCTCCTCGCCACATTATAGGAGTCACTCCGATTTTCGACATCATCCCGAAGTAGGATGCTGATATCATCCTTCGGGTGGTTACCCTCCGGCAGCGAAACCGTTTGAACGCTATGCGGCTGACTCAACGCACAGCGCTGCCACTGTTCATCGAGCGAGGATTCGACGACATAACCGTCGGCGAGATCGCGGCAGAGGTCGGCATGGCGCCATCCACCCTGTACCGACACTTCGCCACGAAAGAGGACATCGTGCTCTGGGATGAGCATGATGTCGCCATCGACGCGGCGTTGGAACGGGCGCTGAAGCAGCAGCCGCCATTGGCTGCGGTTCGAGACGTCTTCGTCACCGTACTCGGGACCAGATACGACGCAGACCTGGATTTTCAGCTAGCCCGGATCAAGTACATCTATGAGACCGAGCAACTTCACGCCGCCGCAGTGGAGGGCGACTTTCGGGACCGTGCCCAGCTGATCGAGGGACTGGAACATTTTCTGTCAAAGGCCAACAGAGGTGCGGCAACAATTGTCGCAGGCGCGGCGCTCCTCGTACTCGACGTGGCCCTTGATCGGTGGCAACGAGGCAACGCCAAAACCTCGCTCGGCGCCCTCATCCACGAGAGCTTCGAGCAGCTGGTACACCTGGACGAACTTCGGTAGCCGGGGAGGAGCAGCCATTGCCGAGAAGGAACGGGTGTCAGGTGGTCTTGGCCACCAGCACGGCACACGGCGCTTTGCGCAGCACGTCACTGGCGACGGAGCCGAGAACTCGACCGATCCCCTGTGTGCGCACCGATCCGACAACGATCAGGTCGGCTTCCAGGCGCTCGGCCGCCGAACAGAGCGCGTCCGCCGGGTCGCCGTCCACAACCGATGTGGAGAGTTCGAGCCCCTCCCCAGCGCCGCGGCTTGCCTCGCGGCTTCGTCGGCAGTGGGCGCATCGGTAACCCCAACCACAATCGTCTTCACCAGACAGCTCCCTCGTTCGTCAGCCAGACGCTAACCGATCGAAGGCCTTGTCACCAGGAGATCGCCGACGAGTTGGGCCCGCCAACGGGTGGGGCATCGGTCATCCAGACTCGGCCATTTCTGGGGCGAGGCTTCGGTGCGTGACCGCGTCAACCATCGATTTCAACTCACCTGCGATCAATCGTTTCCCCTTCGTCCTGCGTCCTTGCCAGGAACGCCGATCTCTCGCCGATGCCAGATCCTGATTTCGGTGAGCCGCCGCAATGCTAATTTTGCTGCGGAGGTAGTTGATTGGCTCGGGGTGCAGGGCACGCGGCAACGATTGTCACCGACTCGATCAATCATGCTGAACGGTCCCATGTGGCGTCATCGATTCTTCGGGTCGCAGGCTTGTTATGGGCCAGTCTGGCTGTGACCGGAGCGATGCGGCGGGCCGTTGACGCAGTGTGGGATGTCGATGACGTTGGCTGGACCGCACGTCTGCGAAGCGCCCCGTGGGCAGCTGTGGCCGGCCTGTTGGTAGCGATCTCGTTGATGGCGACGGGTTTCGCAGCATCGGTGGGCGGCGTTGGCGCATTCCTGGCCGCACTCGTTGCGGTGTTCTTCACTGCTGCCCCTATCGGCCTGGTTTCTTGCCCGTCTTGGGTCTCGGACACCAGCCAGGCGAGAGCTACTCGTCTCAACCCTGCTCCTCACGATCGGGTTTGAAGTTGTCAAGAACGGAGCGGTGTTCGTCGTTTCCCGTCTCGTCAGCCGTGACTCGGCTCTCTACGGCGGCCTCGGCTCGGCCCTGGCGGGGATCGTGGTCGCGGCAGAACTACGCCGCGCCGCCGACCTCCTCGACCAACACACCCAAAAGCGGGACCGCGACTAGCTCTCTCATTGCTAGAACGCGGTGCGGATCGCCCACAGGTCGGGAAAGGCTGGTTTGAAGAGGGTTGATTGCAGGTACGCTGCTCCGTCGGAACCGCCTGTGCCGGGCTTGGTGCCGATCGTTCGGCGGACCATCATGACGTGGCGGTAGCGCCACTCTTGGAGACCTTCATCGAGGTCGGTCAGGGTCTCGCATAGGCCGGCAAATCCCTCGTCACTGTATCGTTCGACGATTGTCGCCTGCAGGTCTTTGTTCTCCACGACCGGCTCGCGCACGTCACGATCGAGGACTGCTGTGGGTACGTCGAACCCGTCGCTGTGAAGCACGTTGACGAAAGCGTCCCAGATGGTCGGCGACTCGTATCGCTCTCTGAGACGTTCTCCTTCCGCGCCGGTGAACCAGTCGAGCTGGATTCGATCCTTGATGCCCAGTATGAACTCGAGCTCGCGGAACTGGGCCGACTGGAATCCGCTCGCGTTGGCGAGAAACGATCGGAAGCTCGCGAATTCGACAGGTGTCATGGTCTCGAGGACATCGAGCTGTCCGACCAGGGCTTTCATGATCTTCAGGACCCGCTTGAGATGATGGCGGGCGCCGTTTGGATTGCGGTCGTTCAGTAGTGAGACGATGAAGTCGAGTTCGTGCAGAATCTGTTTGAACCACAGTTCATATACCTGGTGAATGATGATGAACAGCGTCTCGTCGTGCTCTGGTTTGCCGCTGATGGGATCTACCGAGGCGCATTGTTGGAGAGTGAGCAGTTCGGTGATCTTCAGATAGTTGCCATAGGTGAAGTTGTCGTCGTTTTCGAAGGGGAGACTCATCAGATTGAAAGGGCCTTTGGGTCATTGAGTGGGTCGAGTTCGGGGAGTTGAGGTAGTTCTGCGATGCGGGCGTCGACGTCGATTGATGGGTCGGCAATCGCGGCCGCGATGATCTCGGCTTGCCCCGCTTCGCGCGCCTTCGCTTCGGAGTAGGGCATTGTCGAGAACATGACCATGTTGTATCGAGGGCTCAGATGTGAGGGATGGCGCTGCTCAAGCTCAAGCTCCAACGTGCGCGCTGCGAGGTACGCGGGGTCGACGACGCTGGCTCGCATCTCAAGGTAGTTGTCGAGTGCCATGTCGGCGATGGCGTCGGTGTTTGGTTTCCGCTCGGCCTCGTAGCGAGCGAAGGCGCCGGTGAGGTCGTCGGGTGTCGCCCGAAGATGTCGATCGAGTGAGCGGACCGATTCCATGGCGGCATTCATGCCCTGGCCGTGAAACGGAACGATCGCATGAGCGGCGTCGCCTGTAAGCACCGCCCGGTCATCGAGGCTCCATCCGGTCGCCCGGACCGTCCCGAGCAGGCCGGTGGGGTTCTCGATGAATTGCTGGGCCAGATCGGGCACAAGCGGGGCGAAGTCGGCGAACTCCGCGTCAAAGAAAGAACGGATTCCATCGGCTGCATCCAACACGTCGAACGTTTTGGTCGGCGCAAAGAGCGTGACCGTAAAGTTCCCGTCTGGGTTGGCGAGCGCAATCAACATGAACTCGCCTCTTGGCCAGATATGTAGGGCGTTCGGATCGAGGCGATGGCCGCCGTCGTCGTTGGGCGGCAACGTGAGTTCCTTGTAGGCGTGGTCGAGCCACTTCGTTTCGAACTGGCAGGCGTCTTCCGCCACGATCGATTCGCGAACGCGCGATCCGGCGCCGTCGGCGCCGAAAACTATGCCGAATGGTGCGGTCGTTTCGTCGTCGAATCGCAGCAACGACCGATCGAAGTCGACCGATTCGAGCTCTTTCTCGAACTCGAACGTCACGCTGCCGGTGGCCTCGGCGGCGTCGAGCAGGATGGCGTTGAGATCACTCCGTGACACCGAGTGGATGACCTCGTGTGCCTTGCTCCCGTAGGGCTGGAGGTCTGGGGTTGGATCGCCGACCGCGTGGATCATCCGCCCACGCATGGGGATGGTGATGGCGTCCACTTGTTCGATCACACCTATGTCGATAAGCGGCACGATGCCGCGAGTGGCAAGGGCGAGATTGATTGACCGACCGGCGGCGATGTCGGTCGTGCGTAGGTCGGGTCGGCTCTCGTACACCATCACCTCATGGCCTTGACGCGAAAGATAGATCGACAGAAGGGTCCCGGCGGGTCCCGCTCCAACGATGGTCATTGGACCGCTCATCGCACGATTCCATTGAGAATGTCGACGAATCGATCGATCTCGTCAAAGGAGTTGTAGAGCGGGACTGGTGCCACTCGGATTACGTCGGGTTCGCGCCAATCGCAGAACACGCGGGCCTCCTGTAGTTTGTCGAATACTTCTTTACCGTCGCCGGTGGTCACCCGAAGGGCGTACTGGCACCCTCGCTCGGCTAGACGCTGTGGCGTGAGGTTCTCCACCCGGTCGCCGAGTGTCTCGGTTAGCCGGCGATCGAAGAATTCGATCTGGCGCTTAGTCTTGCGGCGTAGCGCTCCGACGCCGCCGGCTTTGTCGAAGATGTCGAGTGAAGCGCAAAGGGTGGCCATTGGTAGGATGGGCGCGTTCGACAGTTGCCACGATTCGACTGTCGGGATGGCGTCGAAGTCGGTGCTCATCGAGAATCGATTCAACTTGTTGGTGCCCCACCAGCCGAGAAACTTCGGGAGGGTCTGGTCCGAAACATGGCGCCGGTGAACGAATGCGCCGCCAACACCACCGGGGCCGCTGTTGAGGTACTTGTATGTGCACCAAGCAGCGAAGTCGACGTCCCAGCCGTGCAAGCCGAGTTCGATGTTGCCGACTGCGTGAGCGAGATCGAGACCGACCATCGCACCGACCCCATGGCCGGCTCGCACGATATCGGCCATCGGTAGAACCTGGCCCGTGTAGTACTGCACGCCTGGAAGCAACACGAGCGCGAGCTCGTCACCGACTTCGGCGATAGCCGACATGATGTCATCGGATCGCAGTAACTCTTCGCTATCGCGTGGTTCGAGAACAATCAGCGACTCGTCCGGGTCGAAGCCCCGTTGGCGGATCTGGGACTCGACCGCAAAGTGATCCGACGGGAACGCGCCACTCTCGATGAGGATCTTGTGCCGGTCGCTGGTTGGGCGGTAGAAGCTCACCATCAATAGATGAAGGTTTACGGTGAGCGTATTCATGGCGACAACTTCATCGGGCTGCGCTCCCACGATCGCGGCGAGCTGATCCGTCAGCAGTTCGTGATAGTCCTTCCACGCCAGCTCACCGGTGAAATGGCCCTCGACACCCATGGATCCCCAGCGGTCGAACTCGGCGTTGACATGGTCACGTGATGCCTTGGGGAGCGCCCCGAGGGAGTTGCCTACAAAGTAGATCCCGTCGGGAAGTTCGAACTGGTCGCGAAACCGAGCCAGTGGATCCGCCGCGTCGAGCGCTTTGGCGGTAGGGGGTTTCGAATCGATCACGGCCGTCGATGCTTTCCGGGGTGCAGGGTTCCACAGCTCGGGCAGGTTCGGGCGTCTTCGTCAGCATGGAAGGCGTCGAAAAGTGGGGGCAAATCCTTGTCGATCGCCTGAAGCTGCACCTCGACCCGGTGAACCAGCCGAGCACAGTTGGGGCACGCCCACTCGAAGCCGTCGAGCTCGCCGACGTTGCGCTGGTACTCGACAACGAGACCGATCGAATCGGGGTCCGGTCGCTGCGGCGAGTGGCGGACGTTGCGGGGTAGTAGGTAGACCTCGCCCTCTCGGATCGGCATGTCGAACGGTTCAGAACCCTCGTCGGCCCAGATCATGAGGTTCATGTCGCCCTTGATCTGGTAGAAGAATTCCTCGCGAGGATCGTCGTGGAAGTCGTTTCGCTCGTTGCCGCCACCCACGATCATGACGATCATGTCGGCCTCTCGCCAGATCTGCTTGTTGGAGACAGGTGGCCGGAGATCGTCGCGATGATCGTCGATCCACCTCATGAGATTGAACGGTCGGCGCTCTAGGGCCTGGGGGTCATAGTTGGTCATTGTTATCTTCTCGGTGTCATGGGTCATTCGGCTGGTGCGGTCGTGTTGACGTGCTTTTTGATGGTGGTTTCGACAGCCTCTGTCAGCTGCTGCAGCTGTGCTGCGAGTCCGGAAAGATCGCCGGCCTCGGCCACGGCCTCCGCTTCCAGTGACCTCGCTTCCCGGGCTACCGCGAGCACCCTCAATTCAGACCGAGCGACGTCGTACTTGGTGAGGACCGCATAGAACGGCGCCGACAACGTTTGGTCGGCCCGCCGCAGGAGGTACGGCAGATAGCCACTCAAGAAGGGTGCCTCGGTGGATGCCATGGGGCCGACTATAGATTCATATGAATGTAATATCAAACATTCAAATAGATGTTTCGGTCTTCATGCAGTCGCGAAAGGGGTATGCGCTCTGGAGGCGGCCAGGGGCTCAGCCTGGTCGTCGGTAGTGAACCTGTCATACGAGAGTGCGCCGGGCACCGGGCGAGAACCCGGCGTTCACGTACCTAGCCGTAGTAGCCGAGCACAACTCCTCGCACGTCGAGCACTGGGTTGCTTCCCCCGGTTGGTGCATTGACGAACAAGTCGAGTTGGCCCGTCCCGTTCAATGGCACAACGACAGCGTTCGAGTTGTGGCCGCCGGGGTCAGATTCGCAAATTGACCACCCCGCCGGTGGGACCGGATCCGGTGGTTTAGGCGCGAAGGTTGCCGACCGTGGCAGGCGAAAATGCCGGTAGGCGACTGAGCGGGCCGGGTATCGAAGATGGCGCAGGGATTGACTGCGCTGTAGTCGGCGCCAGATATTGTGAAGTACTCCAGCGTTCCGTTGTGGGCGTAGTAGCCGATCACCGCCACCTGGACGTCGGTCGGAGCGGCGTTGGCTGCGACATCAACCCGACCCGCCGCAGACAACGGGACGGTGACCGTGTTCGAATTGTTCAGCCCTTTGCTTGTGTAGTTGATGACGCCTTCCGCAACCACCGAATTCGGACTCTGCTCTACGCCGGAAACCCAACTGGAACCCCCAACCTCCCCCTGAGGTCCAAAGAGCCGCTAAAGGCTACCAATGCGATCGACGATAAATGTTGTATGTCATCTTTCCCTGTCGCTAGTTTTCCATCGCGTGGCATTCTGCGCCTGGCCGCCATGGCAGCGTCCCTGCTGCTGTTGACCGTGCTGACAACGACGCGGTCACAAGCAGCATTCACAGCTAGCACGGACAACGCTGGTAACAGCTGGGCAGCGGGCTCGGTGACGCTGAGCGACGATGACTCCAGTACGGCATTGTTCTCCTATACCGGGTGGACTCCAACCGATACCGCAAATAACTGCATCGTCGTTACCTATTCCGGCACCGCGGTACCAGCAGATATTCGACTACACGCCACAACGACCGGCGGGCTTGATGACTACCTGGATCTCACGGTCGAGATCGGCAGTGGCGGCAGTTTCGGCACCTGCGCTGGCTTCACACCGAGCAGCACCATCTTCAGCAACACGCTGACAAACTTCGCAACAACTCACACCGACTACAGCAGCGGCCTGGCAGTATTCACCGCCCCCGCCAACCCAACCAGCCAGTCGCTACGGATGACGACCACCCTCCAGGACAACAACGCCGCTCAAGCGCTCAGTTCGACAGCGACTTTCACATGGGAAACACAGGAGTAAGGCACTCGGGCACCTATTCCCGACCGGCTATGTGTACCCAGACGCCCATGGGCCCTGTCCCCGTCATCCGCTCAACTCGGACCTCCGAGCAGCCTCTCACACCACCCGGTGACGGCATAACCGGACGTTCAAATGTCGATCCGCCAGCGCGAACACCGGCCGGTGTTTGGCCAGATCGTCATCAGCTGGAGCAGGCGGCCAGACTCACCCTCAACAGCCTCGCCGTCTTCGCCCTCTGTGGGATCACGGGGTTGGCTGCATTGGCGACCGGCCCAAACCTGCTTGGTTTCGACACAGTCGTTGTCGGCTCAGGCTCGATGGAGCCACGCCTCCAGGTGGCTGATGTCGTGGTTCTTGCCAACCCAGTCGATCGGCGGGTCGTCGTTGGCTCGGTCGTGAACTACCGCATCGACCGGGACAACCGCACCGGCGCGAGCGCCGGTGACATGAGGATTCACCGCGTCGTCGAGGTGGTGCCCGATGGAGGATATCGGACCAAGGGCGATGCCAACCCGTCCGCCGACGCCAACATCGTCGATGCCGATCGTGTAACGGGCGTCGGGATCTACGTCGTCCCGTTCGTCGGCCGGCCCAGGCACTGGCTAGCGACCGGGCAATGGCTGGCCATCTCGTTTGCAGTGCTCGCGGCGATGGCCCTCGTGTTCGTCGGCCGGGACGGATTCCTTGATCGACCCGCGACCCGTGCCGACGAGCGGCTCGGGGCCGTTGCGGTGTCTCGACGGTCACGGCACGCGCTGTCATGACCGTCGATCGTTCTGATCCCGACTCCGAGATAGAGCGGGGCCTCGGTCTCGTCCGCTTGGTCTTGGCTCTGGTCGGGACGGCCGTGGCTGTCGGTTCCCAGTCCGCGAGACACAACTTCGATCTGGCAGCCGCTCAGTTGGCGGCCATCGCGGCCACGACAATAGGCCTTTCCCTACTTCGTCGATCCCTCGACCGCCTCCGGATTGGAGTCGTGTTCAGCCGCGCCGTCCTCCAAATGGCAGACATCGCGGCATCGGTTGGCCTGGTGGTCCTTATCAGCGACACCACCCCCGATGCCGCTTGG
The DNA here is from genome assembly GCA_035593235.1 of Phascolosoma agassizii. NCBI lineage: Eukaryota > Metazoa > Annelida > Sipuncula > Phascolosomatiformes > Phascolosomatidae > Phascolosoma > Phascolosoma agassizii. The sequence goes on from JAVJHY011797105.1 coordinate 15,443, forward strand.
ATCCTACTGGCAATTCCGATTGTGATCTCCTCGCTACGGCTTGGAGCAGTTGGTGTGTTGGCCACGTGGGCAGCGACCTGCGCCAGCTACCTACTGGTCCTCCGGTTGGACCTCGTAGCTCCAGGATCAGAAGCGTTCGAGGAGTCACTGGTCGTTGAACGCCCGAGCACGCTCCTAGCGCTGGCCGCGGTAGTAGCGGTCATGACCCACTGGTTGCAACAAGGTTGGATCCAACAGGCTCGCATGACCAGCAACGTCGAAGAACATCTGCGCTACGTCCGATCGATCGAACAGGCCGGAAGGGACATGCGCCACTCGAACCGAGATGAGGTCATCGAAACCTGCCTACACCACCTCCTCGACCTCGGCTTCGACGCAGCGACCGCAGGGACGCAGTCCAATGAGCTCTTGATGCGAGGCCAGGCCGACTGGATCCCCTCGCGACAGAGCTGGCCGATCCCGGAGATCGGGACCATCGAAGTGACCGAATGGAAAGACGAAGTAGGCAACGTCGTTTATGCAGCGGCAGCGGTCGAACCCAGAACGGGGCGACTCATCACCGGCTGGTCAACAATCGACCCGACGAACCGCTCCCTCGAGTCGCTCACCGACCTCCTTGCGTACACCACCACTTCAATCGAGCTCACCGAACTCCTGGCCGCCGCTCGCCACGAAGCAGACCATGACCCCCTGACCGGATTGATGAATCGGGCTGCCCTCGACCGACACTTCGACCGTGTCACGGCAACCGAGCAACCAGTCGCATTGCTCTTCATGGATATCGACTACTTCAAACAGATCAACGACCACCACGGCCACCAGGTCGGCGACGCAGTCCTAGTCGAAATCGCCAGCCAGATCCGAAACACCGTGCCGACCGACGCAGCCCCAGCCCGATTCGGCGGCGACGAGTTCGTAGTCGTCCTCCACGGACTCGACGCCTACAGGGCCACCGAGATCGCCAGATCGCTGCGGGAAGCCCGTCAGACTCCGCTGGCGATCGACGGCTCGGCCATCGACGTACACCTCAGCATCGGTGTCAGCATCGCTGACGCCCCGCTCGACCCCGCCCAGCTCGCCGCACACGCCGACCGTGCCCTCTACCAAGCAAAGAAAGCGGGCAGAAACACCGTACGCACCCATCGCCGCGACGACCTCGTCAAAACCACGACCCACCAGTAGCCAGACCGTCTTACACAGGCCAAGAAACAGACCCATCGTTCGTCACCTCGGCCTTGCCGACGCACGATCGGTATCCCGCCAGACCACCCGATAGCGAAGCCTCTTTGTATCAAGGCCTGATTTGGTGGTGGTGTTTGGGCGCGTTGGTGTTGGCCCCTGGCATGAGGGGCGGATCGGTTCTAGCGTGTTGTTTGGGTCCGGAAAGTGACTTGTCCGAAGAGCCGGTGTTCAGGATGCCAGGGGCAATCCGATGTCGTTGTTGCGATGGACGTCGAAGTCGACCGCGAAGCTGGCAGTGGAGCTGGTTCGGCGGGGGTTCAAGGTGTCGGTGGGGTCGAGTATCAACCCGAGAGAGAACCGATATGGGTGAACGTGCATGACTTCGTCGACCCTGAACTGGGCCGGGCAATCCCCTATGGGATCTATGACGAAACCAACAACCGCCATTACCCGCCCGGCACTTTCAGATGGAACCCTTCCATTTCTGTGTCGGCGTGCCGATCATCTGTGTAGAGCAGCAAGTAGCGAATGGAGCATTTTTCGTGTTGTTCACCGACGTCGCAGTCTCGTCATGTCTCTGGTCCGCCTCGCTGTTGTCGCGGCCAGTTTGCTCTGACACCGGTGGCGCACCAACTGGGCCACCGGGCTCTTCACCTATCCCGCCGCAAACCCCACAAGCCGCAAGCTCTGCTTCACCGCTGATGTACAAAACAATCCGGCAACACAACGACAGGCCGCTGCCGCCGACTTCTCGTTCGAAGCCCCAGGACTGACCGACGAGGCAGTTAGATGGACCGGCGACAAGCACCGCAGCGCCATTCGCCATACTCACCACGCAGAGGCGGCCTCGCTCCCCCTGAACCGGGCTCCAGAGCGTGGCGGCTGACCAAAGTCCTGGCTGCTCTGCTGGCGGCTGGCCTCGCCGCATCGCTATCCACGGTGCCCCTCTCGAACGCTGGATTCAGCGACGCCACCGACAATGTCGGCAACACGTTGGCGGCTGACTCGCTCGAGGCCCCCACCTCGCTCACCGCGACCGGCGCCGGCCCTGTCACTCTCGATTGGACCGCGACCACCGACACCTACGCCTCGGGCCATCGCGTACTTCGATCGGCGAGCCCGGGTGGCCCATACACCCAGATCGCCCAGACCACCCCACGCAGCACCGTTATCTATGTCGACAGCCCCGCTGACGGCACCTACTACTACGTCGTGCGGGCGTTCCACCTGAACTGGGAGAGCGCCAACAGCAACGAGGTCTCCGCCACAGTGGCAACCGTCGAAGACTTCGACGCAGTGGCCAGTGTGGCCGACAACTGCCCCACGGTGTTCAACATCAACCAGTTCGACACCGACAATGATGGACTCGGGGACCCATGCGACCCAAGCCCAACCGCGGTAACGTCGGGTACGTTCACTGACAGCGGCCAAAGCCTCGCCGCCACCAGCACCACCGGTGTGGCGTTTGGTGATGTCGATGGTGACGGCGACCTCGACGCTTTCGTCGCAAACTTCGGAGCGCAGGCCAATAAGGTGTGGCTCAACAACGGGAGCGGCACCTTCACCGACAGCGGCCAAAGCCTCGGCACCAACAGCAGCTACTCAGTGGCGTTTGGCGATGTCGACGGTGACGGCGACCTCGACGCCTTCACCGGAAACTTCGGGCAAGGCAACAGGGTATGGCTCAACAACTAATCCCCGAGGGAGCATCTGACAGACCTGCCATAGGGGGAGGCTCAACGAGGCCTTGTTGTTCTGCGGTGAGTTGGCGATGGTCGGGTTCGAGTGAGCTGAGCCCCGTGAGTTGAGCCGGTTGTCGGCTACGACACATTTGAGGCGAATCGCCCATATGGCACTCCGAGGCTCGTGTCGATCACGATGGGACATGGTGTCCTCGGTACAGGTCGAAGGAAGACGTCAGATTCAATGCTGAAGTTGAAGGAACCCGCCGTGCCCAGCACGTTTCTCTTCATCTGCGCGGTGGCATTTACTATCGGTGGGCTCGTCCTGTGGAGCGGAGCGTCCAGTGAGAAGCCCTCCGCCGCGGAGGTCGAGCGGGGCCGCCTCGTGGAGATGGTCCAGATTCGGGCCGACGCCTCCAGGATCTTTGGCGTGCTTCTGCTCGATGAGCTAGAGGCAGAACTCACAGAGCAACCCGTGCAGGAGACTGTCTACAGCGAGTTCGATCGCCAGATCGCTGACGTCATGGCTCGAGCGACCGCTCTGATCGCCGGGCACTCCGATACTGCTTCGACCGCCGCGGCCCGATTCATCGACGTCTACACACAGTACGACTTCGGTGAACGCCCATATGACACCGTCTTCCTTGATGAGCTTTCGTGGGGGGCCGCTACCTCAGATACCAACGAGACCTTAGGTTCTGTCGCCGCAGAGTTCACGTTGTTGGCGATGCTGGAGACGCCGTCATATGTCCTCCAGAATGTCTACACGCACCAGCTGGCCCAGGTCGAGGATCTGTCCCCCCATTTGGTCGAGCTCTTCGACGCGAACTATGACTACTCGTTCAATCGTAACACCTGGTTCGGCCCCGAGATCTCGGCGCCCTACAACGACTCGTGGTTTGCCACCAGCTTCGCCACCGAGGCGTACAGTGCGGTGCTCGATCAGGCCGGCTCTGCGGATGGGATGGCCGTGCTGTGGACAGCCGATCAATGGTTGGTCGATGAGGTCGAGGCGCAGGAGCTGGAAGTCGACCTCGCCGACCTCCGCCAAGCCCACGACGATGCGAGGGCTGTGTCGGACCAGTTGCTCAGCGAACGGTTGACCGCCGGGGGCGCCGACTGCTGTCCATCGTCCCCGGCGTGGTTCGCGCTCCTGAGTGGCGGAGCCTTGCTCGCCGTCATTGGCGCGGTTGGCTCGCTGGTTGCCTTAGGTCTTGAGTCGGTCCGCCGCCTCCGCCATATGCGTGAAGCTGGTCTTACTGACGCCTTGACCGGGGCACGGAATCGCCACTTCGTCGACTCCACGGTGGCGCGCTGGTGCCGCCAAGATCGATCCCACACAGTCTGCGTCGTCGATCTCAACCGATTCAAGATGATCAACGACACCTGGGGCCACCCAGTCGGCGATCAGCTCCTTCAGAAGGTCACGGCCGGGCTACAAGAAGCGCTTGACAAGATCCTCGAGCACGAGACAGCTGCGACGGGAGCCGTGATTCGGCTAGGCGGCGACGAGTTCGCAATCACAGTACATACGACCAGTCCTATCGGCGACCGGCTCGAGAACCTTATACGCACCATCAACGGGCCCATCGACGTCGGCGGACCCGAACCGGTACCCCTCAGCCTCTCACTCGGATCAACACGCACGGTTGGCGCTGGCGACATCGAAGACATGTTGGCCGCTGCTGACCTCGCCTGCTACGAAGATAAGCGGGCAAGCTCCGAACCGTCGCGCTCCGGCACACGGCAGGGTGTCACGTAGTTTCATCCCCCAGCCGCGGCAGTTAACCCCATAGCTGGTGTCACGAAAATCAGCACAGGATCCTGATTGGGTTCCCCGTAGTTCTCCCCGGGGTAGCGGTGCCAAGTGGCGGACTATGGTTCCTCGCTACTCCTCGCTGGCTTCGACGAGGGCGATGGCGAGCTGGCGGAGGCCGCGTCGCTGGAGCGATTTGATTGCGGTGATCGGCTTGTTGAGCGCACTCGCTACCTGCCTGACACTCAGATCGGCGACCATTCGCAAGAGGATCACATCACGTTGTGCTTCGGTAAGGGTGTAGACCGAGGAGAGCACCCGTTCATATTCGATGTTTTTGAGCGCTGTGTCTTCGGCCGCGATGACGGGTGGATCGGGCATTGTCGCGTCGACAACGGTCGGGCGGCGGGCGGTTGCTCGGTGCGAATCGACGGCGAGGTTGTGGGCGATGGTGAAGACCCAGGCCGCGAATGCCGACTCATCACCGTCGAAGTCGCTCAGATTGTTGAACACCCGAAATAGGACTTCGTTTGCGATTTCCTCGGGCTCAGCAACGCCCCGCACCGTCACGTAGCCCGCGATTCGCCGGGCGAAGAGCCGGTAGAGGTGTTCAAACCCTCTACCGTCGCCGTTCCTGGTGGCGTCGAGGGCCGTCTCGAATGCTGACGCCTCGCGACTCAGTGGGGTCATTTCCACGCCTTGTCCCGTGCCAGAGTTACCGTCAGCCAGATCTACCAATGGTTGAGTCATCCTTACTGGATCCTCTCATACCAACTGGGACATCCGTAGCTCGTGTAGACCTGGTCGCCGCTGTACAGGTAGATGACGGTCAGTTCGCCGGAACCAAAGTTTGTCATGCTCACAAGTCCGCCGGGATGCACGACCGTGACCTGACAGGCTGCTGCTATGAGGCTCACATAGATGCCGGGGGCCAGATCCGATGGGACGAAGTAGCTCCAGTCCGGAGTCAGATACACCATCTCCGGCGGGCTGGTCGTCGTAGTTGTGGGCCGTGTCGTAGTTGTGGGCCGCGTCGTAGTTGTGGGCCGCGTCGTGGTCGTGGCCCGCGTCGTGGTCGTGGCCCGTGTCGTGGTCGTGGGCCGTGTCGTGGTCGTGGTCGTGGGCCGTGTCGTGGCTGTGGTGATAGACGATGACGAGGTACTGGTTGTGCTCGACGATCCAGGGTCGACCGTGGTCGGAGATGTTTCGACGGGCAAAGTCGGTGCCGATCCCGGGGCACTCGGCGGGGGGTCCCCATCGGGGGTGGACGTCGTCGGGCCTCCAGGACTGTGCTCCCCCTGGGTCGAGGACTCCGAGGTCTCGACAGTCCGTTCCGGTGCTTCGGGCGTACCTTGGTTGCGGTTCGTTGTGATCATCGGCTGTGCCGCTGGTTTGGTGGTCGCTACGGGTGTCGAGCCGAATGTTGCCGACTTGCGTGTTGGCGGGTCCGCTTCGGAGCCGTCCACTGCGACGATGTTGGCCGGACCAACGCGCCCTTCCCGCCAGGAATTGGGGACTCCACTCGCGTAGAAGCCGACGGCAACAATGAGCACCGCTGCCGCCGCGATAGTCGCGACCAGCGAGGCGCGATCGAAGCGATCGGCCACAAGCGTTCGACCTAGCAAATACAAGCCCGCCGGGGTCGCTTCTTCGTCGGGCCCGGTCGCTACCGAACCGTCGACTGCCTGCAACGGGACTCCGGGTTGGCCATCGAGCGACCCCCTGTCGGGAGAAGGAAGCGAGTTGGCGATGACGCTCCAGTGAGTCAGATCATCACCGTTCAGCCGTTCGGGACTTTGAGCGACGGCGGACGGTGCTGCGGAGACCAATCGGAGCTTGAGCGCATCGCTCTCTACGGCGTCGGGGCGTACGGCGAACATCTTCGCCAGCCGAGTGTCAGGTGTAGGCTCAGCCACATGTTCCGCGGCTCCCCTAGCCTGCTCGAAGAACTGCACGATCGGGTACGGCAACTCGCCGACCGAGTCCGAGACGGCCTTTCCGGTCAACAGGCGGGTTAAGTCATCGTCAGACGGCACTGTCCAGCGGTCGTGATGCGACGGGTCCGTCATCGCCCGGCCCGTCTAGGGGCATCCTCGGCGCTCGACGCTTCGACCTGCGCTGATATCAACTGAAGAGCGGTGATAGCGGGCCTTGAGGTGTCCTGCGAAAGAAGCGGGAGACGGTCCTTGATTCCTAGCAACATGACTGTGAAACGTCGGCCACTCGGCTTAGGAGACGGGCTCAGGCAAAAATATTCCGGAGATCGGTGCAGCAAGGCCAGAGGTGTGACGAGGATCGGTGCAGGATCCTGAATGAGATGGTTGCTTAGCCGTTGACCATCAGCGAGCGCCAAGACCATCTGGGCGAGTGTGCGACCAGGATCGTGACGACGCTGCGGCACTGCCACTATTGCGGTGCTCAATCCGGTGGTCAGACCAGCCAGATCCGCAGTCTCGCCAAGCCACGCAATCCCCGCGTGGGAGACGATCCCAGCACCGTCACCAGTCACGGACCTGACGGCGTCGCTGGTGTGGCCATCATGAACAAGTTGTTGGAGAAGCTCGATTGTCGCAGGGCGGTCTCCTTCTGCCACAAGTGATCTGATGGCTGCCTGTCTTACGTAAGCCGCTGAAGAGCGCTGTCGAGGACATGGTCCCTTCCCCCCACCAGGTGATCTGCAGGATTTGGGAACACGAGGACATCGGGTTCAACCCCGTTGCCGTCGTAGAGAAGTCCGGACGGCTGGAACGAGGCCATTGACGCGAGCGAAACCGACAAGCCCGAATGAGGGAGTATCACGTCACGGTTGCGTCCGCTGCCCCCTCCGGTGGGCTGGCCGAGAATCGTGACGTTTCGTAAACCCTTCAGGGCCGCCACGAACACGTCGGTCGCGCTGAAGCTCTTCGCGTTGGTCAAAACGACGACCGGTCTGTCGTAGACAGGCCGGTCGTCGTCAGGCTCTCTAGAGATGACAAGGTAGTGCCACTCGCTAAAGTCGTCCTCAGCTGGAAGCCATTCGAGCTCAGTCCTCTCGTGAAATTTATCGATGGCCGCTCTTTCAACGGCGTCAAATTGTGGGCTCGCTCGACGATAGAGGAAGCGGGACTCGAGATGATCTGACCTAAAGTCGTCGTGAAGCCTATATTTTGCCAAATTCGCTACGCGCGGTTCGTCGTCGCTAGCCATCAAGTGAGGCAGAAACTCCAGCAACGCCTCTCGGGTCCCACCTCGATTGTCTCTAACGTCCACGATGAGACCGTCGGTCGAGGCGAATTCGCTCATCCAAGCATCAATCTCGGAGGCGTTGCGCTCATCCATATCGGCTACCCGCAGGTAGCCGATATTGCCCGGCAATATCTCAGACTGCCGGTTGAACCAGGTCCCATAAACCGGCCAGTCTGGCACAAGCTCGAGACTCTGGCTGACACTGGCCCCGGACTCATTTTCCAACACCAATTGCACAGTTGGGCTGTCATCGAGTGCGAGCGCCTCACGCAGAAATGTGATGTCGCGAAGCAATCCAAGACCACGTTGAACTCGGAACTGTGGCGAGCCGCGCTGGATGTAAGGTTCCGCGGCGAGGAGCCACTCTGAAAGGGCTACTCCATCGATCTCCGCGAGGTATGGGTATTCAGGATGAACGAAGCTGTTCCGGTCGGGCCGGAACGCCACCCACCTTTCTCCCGCTGGTTCGATGAGGAATGGCAAATATTCGCCGGTTGACACCCCGGCTACATCGGAAATCTCCGAATGACCGTCAACGAAGAGTCCCAATATCTTTCGGAACTCGCCAATGAGCCATTCCAGCGAGCGGCCATCTGCTACATCGTCGCGAAGAGCGTTGATAGATCGGATGTGTTCAGGATTACCCACCTCGAGGTAGGCGAATTGCTCAGTCAACGCTTGCTCTAGGCGATCGATGTCTACCATGATTTCTTCTGCGTCCAAGGACGCAGATTTTGGGAAGACGGTGGCAAGGCTCATCAGCAGAAGAATCCATACACAAGTAACTGTGACCGGATTCGGTCTCGTACCGGAGCCCGCGAAGCGGCGTCGACTTCTATCCGCCATCGGTGGCCTCCAGAACCGAAAGCCTGCCGGTGCTGTAGCCAATCAATGCTGCGAGAAAGAGGACTGAACCAAGGATCGCGGACGTTGTGCTGAGCACGGGGCGGCCTATGTTCGGACCGATTTCGTGGGTGACTCCGGTCATCCAAGCGATCATATATTCGCGAACGGAGATCCATCGCAGAACTGCGATCCGATCTGTAAGGAAGTGCTCAATCGATATGACATAGAGTAGGCCGGCCAGAGCAGGGCGCTGAAAGAGAAGGCCGGCAGTCGCCGTGAGAGCCCCATAGAGCAAACTGCCAACTACGGTGCCGAACGTCAATCCGAGAATGAGGCCGCCCGACATCGATGCCGACGTGACAGCTGCCGCCGCTATGAGAACAGAAGGAAGCAGGAAGGCCGTCGTTACGAAGCCTGTTGCCACCAAATTGGAGGTAGCCAGTTGCCAGGGGCTAATCGGGTGCGACTTTAGGAACAGCAGCGTTCCTGCAGCGGTGCCCATTGTGGTCGTTGCTATCGCAGCCTTGATCGCTACGATCGGTAGAATAACCACAAGGTACATCCCGTCGATCAGCCTAGAGTCAAGGTTCGAAAACCCGCGTTCCGATGCAAAGTAGCTAAAGATGATGACAAATAATGTGGGAAGAACAACTACCATGAACCTGAAGGGCCAACGCAATTCAACCAAGATCTGTCGGATGGCTAACGTAGTCAGAGTCAACACGATTCCGCCGGTGATCTAACATTGTTGGACAGTGAGTCCATCACCAATTCATAGTGAAATAACCTGATTTGCATATCGGTTGCAAGCGCAGCAATTTCTAGCCTGAACCTGACAACGTTTGAAGTATCGACTTGCATGAATTGTTCGCCAAAGCAGATCGACTCGACGTGAGATTCAGCGGCGAGCAATTGGCCGAGACGTCGATTGTCACTCGAGTCGATCAAGAACGATCCAGCGCGAAGATCACCCACCGTCTCGAGCTGACTCGACGTCAGGACTCTGCCGCGATCCATGGTGACGACGTTGTCCACTAGATTCGCTACATCTTGAAGAACATTGGTTGAGACCAGTACGATGCCACCCGACTCACGGACGTTGTTGAACAAGGATCCAATATTCTGGCGCTCTGGTGGATCGATGCTGTTGAATGGTTCATCCAGGAGAATAATTGGTGGCTCATGGACGAGCGCAGCAGCCATGGCCGCCCGCTTCCGTAGTCCTTGGGACAAGGTGCCAAGCCGCTGTTGGGCCACGTCGCCGATGTTGAAGCGTTCGATCGCCTCGGCTGCGGACTTCTCCGGGTTCGGCAGACGGTTGAGACGGGCGCTCAATAACACAAACTCCCAGCTGGTAAGGAACGGATATGTCGGGGGCTGCTCGCGAACCACGGCGATCGAGGCTCGCAGCCCTACAGACTGCCAAACGGGTTCGCCAAATATCTCAATCTGTCCGGCTGACGGCTTTATCAAACCGGCGACCATATTCAACAACGTTGTTTTGCCCGATCCGTTTGGGCCAACTATCGCTGTTATGCCGGGCGACACATCGACCGACACATTGTTTAATGCTACGACTTCACCGTACCATTTGGAGGCTGATCGCACAGAAATCGACGGTGGATCCCCAACCGAAAGCCGCCTCATGAAACGATTGAGCTATATCGACGGGCGATCATTCGAGTCGCCACCGTTATATGGAAGAGGGCGATCAGTATGATCGCAGGAGCTGAAACGTCATGGGCGACCTGTTCGGCGCTCTCGATAGTCTTAGACGCTCCGTATACGATCGCGGCGATTCCGTTTACGGCGTGTATCGGACTGATAACGGCGGCTATAGCGGCGTCGATTTCAACCCAGTTGACGAGAGCGAGGGCGGCGAGGTACGGGATCAAGTGCACCCCGATCACGTTGACGAGTGCTGCCGAACCACTATTGGTCCGACGCCCGACGGCGAGACTCACGGCGACCATATAGATAGCCACCAGCGCTGAGCTGACAACGATACGAACAGCATCGAACCAGTTGATAGCAATCCATTCTGTGGGATCGCTGGCGCCAAGCCAGTTACCGAGGAGGATGAGCACTTGAGCGGTGGCGAGAACCAGAAAGGCGGCGCACGTAATGGACGCTTGGCGAGCGAGGCTGTAGTCGGATCGTTTGATAGGGCGCACGAACTTGAGATTCAGCACCTGCCTATCGTCGGTTCGGACGACATCGGCTATGACAATCGCAATGAACAGCACAGCGAGCGCCACTTTCCATTCCCAAAAGATTTTGGCCATGTAGCCCTCCGGCGATCCAGGGCTGATGATGCCGCTGATCGCGTGAAGAAGGGACCAGAACCCGACCAGGGCGGCTGTGCCAAAAACGGAGAGCTTGAACGGAATTCGACGGCCAGCCCCGAACGCGTCTGCCAGGCCGAGCCGCGTGAGCGCAAAGAACACCTGCCGGCGACTCAATGGACTAAACGTCGGCGCCAAACCTCGAAAGTCCATCCGTTCACGTTGTCGGCCGGGTGGAAGCGAAGCTCGGGCGTTCTGGCCCGAACTCGTGAGACTGGGGCGTTCGGCGAAAAGCTCGCCAAGGCCATGTCGGCGACGTCCGAGTTGGGTGAGCGGTAACTTGAGTTCGGCCACGGCCGCTACAACATGCTGATGCGTTTCGATGGCGGCATCATCACTATCTCCTGATAAGTCGATCAGCGCCACTCGGTCGCGTTCGGCCACAGCGGTGATCCCGCGGGATGCTAGGTGTGCGATGAAATGCCGCGGGTCTTGCCCCACGTCGACAACGAGCGAAGGTGCCTCTGCGACGAAGTCCGACATCGGGGCGCTACGAAGCAACTCACCACCTTCGATATGGAGCACCCAGTCGCACAGGCTTTCGAGGTGGTCGAGGACATGTGAGGACATGATGATCGAGACGCCCAGGTCGTTGGTGGCCCTGTTGACAATGGACGCAAACTCGTTCTGTCCAGGCCGATCGAGACCGTTCGTCGGCTCGTCGAGTACCAGGAGCTTTGGCCCGTGGAGGAGTGCTTGCGCCAGCTTCACACGCTGTTTCATCCCGGTAGAGAAGCCGCCAATCGGCCGGTATCTTGCCTCGTCGAGGCCCACAACGTCAAGTGCCTCAGCCGTTCTCTCCCGTGCAGCTGTAGAAGGAATCCCACTCATCGCAGCCAGCTCGTGAAGAAGGCGAACCGGTGAAACATCGTCAGGTAAGCAGCGATGTTCGGCCATGTAACCAACGACCCGATGGAGCTGTTGTTGGTGAATGATCGGATCCAGTCCGAGCACCTCGACCGATCCGTCTGTCGGCTGGGTCAGACCGACAAGTATCCTTGTCAAGGTCGTCTTGCCAGCACCGTTCGATCCGAGAAGAGCGGTCACCCCGTGAGGTATGTCGACCGTGAAATCCTTCAGTGAGACGATGCCCGGGTACGCTTTGGTCAACCCTCGGATCTCGACGAGCGGCTCACCCATCGTGGGCTGGACATTCACCAACAGAGTATGGCACTTCGAGTTGGTGCTGTCCGGTCGGGCCTCGGGCGACGCTCCCTACACCAAAGAGCCGAGAACCCCAAGATTGTGAACCTAACGCGCGCGCCTGCGCGCCCTCACCTACAAACTCCTGCAGATCCCTGATCAACGCTTGGTTCTGATCCCCGATTGTGCCGTCGATTCCGAGATCGGCCATCTTCGCTGCTGTTGGCAACATGAAGTCGTACCCGCTGTCCTGGATCTGAGTGAAGTCAGACCCAGGTCACGGCGGAACGAGTGGCGACAGGAAGGTGTTGTTGCCTATGCCTCTTCGACTTGATCTGGCCATGGGACGCGATCGAGATTGGGCCGGTTTCTTGTGGACAATTCGGGACGCTCGGTCTAGTCCTCTGTCCAAACGGAGTCAGGGATGAAGAGTCGGCCGCCGTCTTTCATGGCCTTCAGGCGCTCATCGAGCAGGCGGAACGTCAGGTCCGGATGCGAGAGGAGCCAGAAGCGGCCCTCGACGATCTGGCTCATCGCCATCTCGCCGACGTCGTCGGCGGCCAGGCTTCGGGCGAGATAGCCGGTAACCTCGTCGGCCCAGGTCGTCCCGGCCGATGTTTCGGCCAGCTTCGTGGCGACCGGCCAGGGGCACAGCACCGAGGCGGTCACCGGAGACCTTTGCTCGGCAAGCTCCAGGCCAACTGCTTCCATGATCCCGGCCACGGCGAACTTCGAAGCGTTGTACAGGCTCAGGCCGGGGCCGGCATTGTTGGCCACAAGATGCACCGCTCCGAATGAGGATAGGGCGGTCTCACGTACGGCCTCGACCTCCGCCCGTGACCGGACGTCGGCTGCCTGAGTGGCGACAGCTGCACCGGCGGCAGCCAGAGCCGCAGCGGCAACGGCAAGCTGTTGGGCATCGACGTCGGACATCATCACCTGCATACCTCTGGCGGCGCGGGCCGCGTGAGCTCGAGCCCGATGCCGCTGACGGCGCCGGTGATCACCGCTGTCTTGCCTGCAAGATCAAGCATCGGCTCGGACCTCGGCCAGAAGGCAGAGAATCTCGTACATCAGGGTTGCTCCCACCAAGGCGGTGTTTCCCGACGGGTCGAACGGCGGGGTGACCTCGACGACGTCGCCACCGATGAGGTCCAGGTTACGCAGGCCTCGCAACAACTGCAGCGCCTCGGCGGGTGGTGGTGCCGCCGACCTCGGGGGTCCCGGTACCCGGCGCGTACACCGGGTCAAGGCCATCGACGTCGAAGCCGATGTAGGTCGGCCCGTCACCCACCACCCGCCGAGCCTCGGCCACGACCGACTCGACACCGAGCTCGCCCAGGTGTCGGTGTGGGCGTCGATGTGGATCATCCCGATGGGAGCCTCCGGCGTGGCCAGGGCCCGAGGGTCAGCATCCTGGCATCCTGACCTGCTCGTAGAGCGGTATCTCCTCCGCCACCGGCCAGCTGGAGAGCTCGTCGTCGATGATCTTGACCATGCGTTCGTGGAACTGCCCGATGCGGCGAGCGCCAAGGGGCCGGACGACGATCCGTCGCCTCGGTTGCCAGGTCGGCCAGTGATAGTTGGTGAGAATGCCTGAGCCCATGACCTGACTGAGGCGGGCGAACACCGTCGGACTCGTTGTCGAAGATGGCATCGAGCACGTAGGTCGTTCGCGAACGGTGGCGGCCTGCCAATCGAGTCAGACTGGAACCCAGCAACCCTGACCGTGCTCCCCTGGGATTATCGAGTGGTCTGTTTGTTTGTCCGTCTGAGCACTCAGTTCCGATAGGCGGAGATGAGTACACACCCAGAGACTCGGCTGCTCAGGATCTTGTGAGGTGGGGTCGTTCACTGGGACCGCCGTCGAACGTCGCTTCGGCGGGTTTGGGGCGGTGTCAGAAGCGCAGCGTGAAGCGAGCGCCTCCCAGCGGGCTACGGGAACAGGTGGCTTGTCCCCCGTGAGCTTCGGCGATTGAGGCCACGAGAGCTAGGCCGAGGCCGGAGCCTCCGCTCTGACGGTCCCGGGCGTGGTCGAGGCGGACGAATCGTTCGAACACCCGCTCTTGTTCTTTGTGGGGGATACCGTTGCCGTCGTCATCGACGTGTATGACGACGGCGCCATCGTCGGCTGAGGCAGCGACGGCGACCTTTGCTTCGGCGTGCTGAACAGCATTCACCAACAGATTGTGAACGGCGCGACCAAGCTGGATCTCGTGGGCCTCGATGACCGCCGGGATAACGCTCGACGTGACGATCTCAATGCCTACAGGAACCGGATCGACGAGCGCGACTTCGTTGAGTACGAGATCGCCAAGATCCAACTCCGCCTTCTTGAGAGCTTCGCCTCGGCGAGCGAGGTGGGTGAGGTCGTCGAGCACGGCTTCGAGCCGGGCGGTGCCTCGCTTGAGTAGCTCAACGCTCGATGTGACCTCGGCGGGCAGGTCGGTATTGGACGCGACCAGTTCCGTGGCGCCCTTGACCGTGGTCAGCGGCGAGCGCAGCTCGTGAGACGCATCGGACACGAATTGCCGCTGCCGGATGAGGCCGGCATCGAGGCGGTCGAGCATGTCGTTGAGGGTGACGGTCAGATCGGCGATCTCATCTCCCGAGCCAGGCACCGGTAGCCGGTCGCCCGAGTTCGAAGGCGCGATGCGCTTGGCCTCGTCGGAGATCTCCTGCACTGGTTTGAGCGCCGTGCCGATGGCCAGCCAAAGTGCGCAGCCTCCAAGGACAACCAGGATTGGCACGATGATCGCCAAGGTCCATGCCAAACGGTTGATACTTCGCTCGACGATTCCGATAGGCGAGATCGCGAGTAGGGTAAGTTCACCATTGTTTGGTGATTGAACGACGCGGCGGGTTTCGAACCAGTCATCGGCGTCGATAAAAAAGCCGTCTCCAGTCGGGAAGACCGGGGTGACGCCGCCGGCTGCGTCAAGCTCGGCCTCCTCGATCAACTCGGCGAGTTGTTCCTCGGTGAGCGGAACCCCTGGGGCGCTTTCGTCCAAAGCCGCCCCGGCCATGAGCTCAACGAGTTGTTCATCGGTGAGCCCTTCGATACTTACCCCAGCCTCGAACCCGGGCGGCGGCTCAGAACCAAAGACGATCAGCGGCATCCCGTCGGCAGGGAATTGGAGCACACTGGCATTCAGGGCAACGCCATTGGCATCGAAGATCACGAAATCTGTGCCGTCTGCGCCGACCGGCAACAGCAGGGTTCGGACATCGGCGCCTTCCAGGATCTCGGTTGCGAGTTCGTCGAGTACTTCCTCGTTCTGGGCGTTCGTGTCGCTGTGCAACGCGGCGGCCAAGGCCCGGACGGTGACCCATGCGCCAATTCCTAACACGAGCGCCAGGGTCACCACACCGATGAACGTGACTCGCGCCCGAAGCGACTTCGGGATCATGCGCGCACCCGATACCCGAGACCGCGAACGTTTTCGATGGTCTCCCTTCCAAGTTTCGCGCGCAAGTAGCCGAGGTACACGTCGGCAACGTTCGGGTCTCCGTCGAAGTCCAGACCCCACACGGTGCGTACGAGGTCGAGCCGAGAGATCGGGGTGTCACCGGAGCGAAGGAGCGCCTCGAGCAGTTGGGCTTGGCGACCGGTAAGCTCGACCGCTTCGCCGCCAAAGGTGCAGCTACGCGTTTCTGGGCGAAACTCGACTTTTCCTCGCTTGAATGTGGTCATGATCTCGGCACCCGAACCGGCGCTTCGACGCAGCAGCGCCCTCACGCGTGCCCGAAGCACGCTCGGTGAGAACGGTTTACGCAGGTAGTCATCAGCTCCGACATCGAAGCCATCGGTTTCGTCGTATTCACCGACTTTGGCGGTCAGCATCAGGATCGGTGTTTCGATGCCTTCAGAGCGGAGCGTGCCGCAGACCTTGAAACCGTTCATCTGCGGCATTAAGAGGTCGAGCACGATCAGTCCGTACTCGCCTTCGCGCGCCTTCCACAGCCCGTCGAGCCCATTGGACGCCCGGTCGACGGAGTGCCCGTCCGACCGAAGCGTCTGGTCGATGACGAGTGCGATGTCGTCGTCATCTTCGACGATCAAAAGGCGCATCGTTCTCCGATTGTACTCACGAGGTCACGCCGCTGGGCGGACGGCCTCTGCCGGATCGAGTCGGGCGGCTCGCACAGCTGGATAGAGACCAGCGACTGCGCCGATGCCGAGTGCCGCGAGCACCCCGAGCACGAGACCTTGCATGGGAAGCTCGACCAGCCAGCCCTGCCGGTTGGCGTACACGGTTGTTACCACGAAGCCGATGGCCACCCCGAGCACGCCGCCGATGAAGGAAAGCAGCGTGCTTTCCACCACGAACTGATTGCGGATGTGGCGACGAGTCGCGCCAAGAGCGCGACGAACGCCGATCTCACCGCGGCGCTCAAGAACCGAGATCACCATGACGTTGGCGATGCCAACCCCTCCAACCAGAAGTGCAACGCCGCCGAGACCCAGCAGCAATGTCTGGAGGTTCTTGTCGACTTCGGCTCGAGCGGCCAGTGCGTCGGATGGCCGGGATACCTGGACCTCGTTCGGAGAGCCAGGGTTCGCGGTGCGGGCCAGCACGTCTCGGACCGCTTCCACACTGTCAGGATCGCTGCGAACATATACCGTCGATGGCAGGCCCTTGACGTTGAACGTGTCCTTGGCGGCAGGGATGCCGATCAGAGCTGCACGGTCGATGTCTGGGTTGAGGCGCAGCGGTTCCAAGATCCCGATCACCGAGAACCACTCGCCACCGATGAAGACCCGCTGGCCGTGTGCGACGTCGCTGACGCCGAGGCGTTCTGCCGCCACCGATCCGAGCACCACCGTCGGCAACGTGACCGACACTGCGTCGTGGACCCGGCCGGACGCGACCGTCGCGCCAAGCGTCTCGGTCAGGTTAGGTTCGGACCCAAGCACAGACAGGCCGTTCTCGGTCGAGGCCGCGACCTGGTCGTTGCGTTGGATCTTCTTTCCGATCGTGCTGATGGACGTCGCTGTTTCAACGGGTCCGATTCTGCGTATCATCGCCGGCGCGTCGGCCGACATGCTTGCGGACTCGCCAAAGAGATTCTGGCCTGGCCGCACGGCCAAGAGGTTCGTGCCGAGCTGGTCGAGCTCTTGGAGGAGGTCGGCCTTGCTCGATGAGGAGATGCCCATGACCGAAACCATCGATGCGATGCCGATTGCGATACCGACAGCGGTGAACGCCGATCGCATCTTGCGAGTGCGAAGCCCGACGGTGCCGGTACCCAAGACATCGCCAGGACGAAGCCTCGACCTCCAAGGACCGCTCTTGGCGCGCGAGAAGAGTCGTTTCACGATGCGCCCTCCAGGATCGTGCTTGAATCGGAGATAGCCGTGCTATCTGCTTCGAGCTTGCCGTCTCGCACCACGACCTGGCGCCGCATTCCAGCGGCGAGATCCCTGTCGTGGGTGATCACCACAATGGTCGAACCCTCACCATTCAGAACACTCATGAGTTCGATGATCTCCTCAGAGGTCTTGGTATCCAAGTTGCCGGTCGGCTCGTCGGCCAAGACGATGGCCGGATCACCGACGAGAGCGCGGGCAATCGCCACCCGTTGGCGCTCACCGCCCGACAACTGGTTCGGATGATGACGAAGCCGATGACCGAGACCGACTCGAGTCAGGGCCTCGACACTTCGAGCGCGCCGAGCGCGCTTGGCTGCACCTCGGTACAGCAGCCCAGTCGCCACGTTGTCGACCGCGGTCATGCCGCTCAGCAAGTGGAACTGTTGGAAGACGAAACCAATGTGAGCCGAACGCAGCCCGGCCAACGCCGAGTCGGACAGTTCACTGGTATCGACACCATCGATCATGACGCTGCCAGCGGTTGGCCGGTCGAGCGTGCCGATCAGGTTGAGCAGAGTCGACTTACCCGAACCAGACGGCCCAACGACGGCCACCAACTCACCCTCGGCGATCTGTAGTGAGACACCGTCGATCGCTCGCACCGGCGGGACACCCGGGTACTCTCGAACGACATCTCTCAGCTCGAGGACCGTGTCCGATTGAACAGCGGCGGCGGTCATGAGCCGCCACCGATCACATCGGTGGGGACGACCACCCGGTCACCTTCTTCGACCGCACCGGAGATCTCCGCCCGATCGTTGACCACCGCACCGAGCTCAATCCGGGTCAGGGTTGGTCCTCCCGGCCCGTCGAGTTCGACGGCATAGCCGCCGCCGGCAAGCGCCAAGATGGCCCGCACTGGAATGGTGAGCGCATCGGACGCAGCTTCTTTCGTGACAGTGATGGTGACCCGGTCGATTCCAACCGCGATGGGGCTGGCAGGAGCAATCTTGACATGCAGATTCCGGGTTCCATCGTCGCCTACCCTGCTCGTCACCTCGGTGATCGTGCCCTGAACGATTTGGTCATTCCCCAGCTCGATGCTGACGGTGGCGCCTTCCTCGAGGAAGCCGGCGCTTTTCGTGTCGAAGCTTGCGGTGATGACCTGCTCGGCCACCGTCACCGACAACTCCGCGAACGTCGCGCCGACCCGCGGCGTCGATTCGATGCGAAGAGCGGTATGTGAGAACACCAACTGGCTTCGATCGACGGAGCCGCTCTCGGCCCGGCCGCTGTGCTTCTGCCACGCCTTGACCGCCCGCTGGGTACCGATGCCGAAGACACCGTCGGGCTCGAGTCGTTCGTTGTCATCGAAACCCTGGCTAACCAAGAACTCCTGGAGCTGGCGTACGTCGTCGCCTTCCATCAGCTTGCTGTTCACTCGCCGGTACACCAGCGTGCGATACATTGGGGTCTCCCCAGCAGCCAGTACCACCGGCTGATTCGCGATCCAGATCAGCGGCTGACCAAGCTGAACGATCTCACCCTTGTCATGACGACTGGTGATGACACCCTGAGCCTCGATCGGCGCGGACCACGACTCGCCATGGGTGACCGATCCGACTCCTTTCTTCGTCTCGAGCAGATCGCCTCGTTCGACAGTGACGGTATCTGTTGGCGCTACGACAGTGTTCGACGCCGGCCCGGCCGGCGAATCGTCCTGGCCGCTGGCCGGACCGAGCAGAACCCCAGCGCCGATCATTGCAGCAAGCCCGACGGTGGCGGCGCCAACACCGAAGAGCCTCTTCCTACTGGCCTGAAGCGGACTTATCATTCGTCGCTTCCCTGGCTTAGAGAGCCGCCCATGCCCTCCAAGACCTTACTGCACTCCTCAAACGCGGCCTCAAGCTCTGCAGGATCGAGATCCGGGCCCCCGATTACGGGCGGAGCGCCGTCCTCATCTGCAGCGTTGACCGGGAAGTCATGGTCTGTCATGCACTGGTTGAACCGGGCCTCAATATCGGCCAACTCAGCCTCTTCTTCTGGAGAAAATGTGAACTCCCCGAAGACCGATTCAAGAATCGGTTCGCACACTTCGAGCGCTGCCTCGTACTCCGCAGACAGTGCCCCGAAGTCTTCCGCCGCTGCATCACCCTCGAGCACGATGACGCCACTTCCGCCTTCCGTCTCAGCGCTGCCGAACAGTGCCTCTTGGTCGACGCCGTTGTCGGTCATGCACTGGTTGAACCGCAGCTCGGCAGCCTCCGCTTCTTCTTCGGAAACATCCTCAGGATTGATGGCGGGAGTCGTATCTGACGAAGCGTCCTCCGCGGCCGTACCATCAGCGTCAGAGGGAAGCGAGGCCACCCCAGGCTCAGCATCCTCGGCGGCAGTCGAACCGCACGCAGCAGCGAGCAAGCCAATCGAGCACACTGCAGCGATAAGAGCCGTCCTGCGGCGAGCGGAACCCGCCAGTCGGGTCTGATACATCATCTCGGTGCCTCCTCATACGGGAACCGCCGATCGGCTCCGATACCAGACACAATGACAACCGGCATCTAAGAACCACCTATGAGAACTTCGCACTGCATCTCGGCGTTCCTCGCTGGCTACACGGGTTGTCGGCAACGACCGTGTCACTAAATGCAAGACTCGGGTCTGCCCGTCATGTGCGCCGCGAGTGCGTAGTTGAGACGGTTGAGGCCTCGGTGGTTGAGCTGCAGTTGGTGGACGACATCGGTGCTGCTTGACCTTTAGTCGTCGAAGATGAGGGCGACGACCTGGTCGTTGAGTTGATCGACTCCTGCGGCGAGGTCAGCATCGATTCGGGCCAGCCATCCCGTGTCGATTGAACGAGTATGGGGTTTGGCTTCTATACAACCACCATGACTCGGGCCAGCAGAGCGATCTAGGAGCGTGCTGATCAATACATGCCGGCGCCTCGACGCCCATCCATCCCGCCACTCTTCGTCTCCGATTCCTCCATTGGCACTCGGACCGGAATCGCCCAATCCGTTGACCTGGGGTTTTGTGGTGGACCGTACAAGACTTGAACTTGTGACCTCTCGCGTGTGAGCAGGTGACCGCTTCACGAGCAGTCCGCTTTAGGTAATCGAAGCGAGGCCCAGGAGTCCGCCGGCCTCGCAGGCCGTCGGTCTCCGTCGAGCATCGACGGCTACGGTTTTGGCTACGACGGTCGAACCGTCAGGGAGGGATGGGAGGATCAGCACACCTATCGGCTAGACCGCCCGCGCACCGGTGGCAGTGAACCTGCAAACCCTCCCAACCCTCCCTGACGCACTGCGCGATGGGGACCAGATGGACGGTACTTTGACGAGTATCGAACAAATGTTCGATACTGGTCAAATGCTGACAGGACGCCAAGACATCATCGGCGACCTCGCTCGATCACAGCACGAGTTCCTGAGTAGCAAGCCGCGAGACGAGCAGCTCCTCGACCGCCTTGAGGTCCTAGCAGCCGCCGCAGTTGAGCTAGGCATGTCACACGCGATCGTCGTCAAGGCCAGCGGAATCACTCGGGAGCGAATCGAGGCTGTGCTCGACGACGGCGAGGTGTGTTTTGCCGCAGCCTGGTTGCCCCAAGAAGAGGATCGGCCGGTTGTCGTCGATGGACCGCAGCGTCGCCAGGTCCTCGACGAGTTTGCGGTCGACCGACGGTTGGAACTCGTAGTCGAACTCCTCGATCGTGCGCCGGTAGGGGAACGTTGCGTAACGCAACCGCGCCGCCAGCCGCCGGTCTCGGTCAGTGGTTGCCTGCTCTGCGATGAGGCGGGCGAGGAACTCGATGTGGGACCAGTTCTCGGCCTTGGCTTGCTCAACGAGGGTCGCGAACGCGCCGGCGGCAGCGTCGAGTTTGAGGTAGCCGAGGTCAGATTTGACATCATGGAGAGCGGCTCCTCCAGTTCGTGTCGTGCTTGGTCGCTTGACACGCTGGAGGAGCCACCCATCTCGGGTGGTGGATGCCGGCCAGAAGACCCCGACAAGCAGCACGCCGCGTCTCACCGTGAGCCAGGCAGATCGTTGCACGCCCGATCCGTCCCCTTCAGTTAGGCGCCCGGTTGAGCGGAGCATGCTGATACCGAGGTACGCGAGGTAAGAGTGCATCCGAACGCTGCCACGCTTCCCAGTCGCCAACCGTCAGAAATCGCTGTTGACACCGAAAACACCACACCGGTGTCAGGAGCCAGAACCACCACCAATGATGTCGCAAGAAACGCGAACGACGTCGGCGTCACAACAACATGGATCACGCCG
>JAVJHY011798197.1:0-37086 GCA_035593235.1 Phascolosoma agassizii
GCGAACTACTCTTCTGGGCGGTGAATTGAAATGGCGAGTTTTTCAACGAAATATACTCTGAACGGTCATTGCAACATTTTTGGCTTCATCGAAAATTAACGCAAGGCCGACATTTCGTTTTTACCAGAAAAAGTGAATAGAGCAATCACCTCCTAAGCGAAAGGCCACAGGCTCGAATCCTGTCGAGGACACCATTCCAAAACGGAGTATTCGTCAATTACGTATTGTGTCCCCGGAATTCGGAATTCCAACGAACTGAAATGATTACAGAACAACAAATAGAGAATGCAGCGAAGTTGTTGGTTTCAGCCCGAACAAGTAACTCCGTTATTGAATCGATCCCTTTAGATTTTCGCCCAACCTCATTAAAAGAAGCTTATGCTATACAAGATCGATTTATAGAGTTACTTGATGTAGATACATGTGGTTGGTTTGGCGCTTGTACAAATGATGTTATACAAAAACTGTTGGGATTAAATGAACCCTATTATGCCTACCTGCTTTCAGAACACCTGTATCAAAGCCCAGCAAATATAGACACAACAAAATATCCGCCAATCGTGTTCGAGTGCGAATTTGGATTTGTTGTAGATCGAGATTTTTTGCCTAGCGGCTATCCTTACAGCAGAGAGACCATAGAAGAAGCCATTGTTCGTGTCTGCCCAGCAATTGAGATCGTCGCTGGACACCTCGAAAACTGGCCCAATCAGGATGTTTTCTCTGTTATTGCTGATAATGGGACTGATGGAGCTTTGGTGATTGGAGAAGGAACGAATGAATGGAGAGAAGTTGATCTTATAAATACTGCCGTAACATTGAGCATAAACGGTAAGGTGGAAAGACTAGGGAGTGGAGAAAATGTGTTGGGTGACCCGTTAGGCGCATTTGTATGGTTGGTGAACGCAGTTACTCGTGATGGAAAGAAGATATCCGCAGGACATGTTCAGAATACTGGGACAGCCACAGATATCTATTGGGCAAAGCCTGGAGACATAGCAATTGCTGATTTTGGGTCAGTTGGGAGAGTTGAGCTACAGCTTAATTGAACGCAGCTTTGGGCAAAACTCGGTCATACGCTGTCAGGGGATATTTAAACTAGATTCGTCAATTTGTAAGATCAGGTCCAAATTTTTACCAATGAGCTCTGGAGAGAAATTGATGCTCCGGTTAATTCTCAACTGCAAGAGAATAAAAGCTTCCTCTAATATCTTGTTTTAATCCCGAAAAATGGGATTTGATTTTACTGTGCTGTCGGATGATCTCAGATTTTAATTGTTTACGTTGCAATACTAAGCAGTCTTTATACTCCTGACTCACCTCTAATTCAGGTGAATGAATCCAGTCAATATTGGCTAAGCTGTTTGACAGTTGATGATCATCTTTATGTGCGAGCTCAATTAAGCTACGGCTGTTGTCAATTAGATTGGGTAAGACAGTTGTGGTGTAGTGGTAGGTAAGTTTTCTAATTTCGCCACAAGCTTGATCAAATTGCTGTTCTAACGCAACATCTTCTAATGCACTTAAACAATGAGTCAACTGAATTTTTACATCTAAATAGTGTTCGGTATCTTCCAAAGACATTTGATTCAATTCATCATCCGTCAATTTACTTGTAACAGGAATAGAGAATATTTTTAACAAAAACTGATCCCAACTGCGAATTGCATCAGTTAAATGAATGAGATCTTTTTCACTGACTGGTTTGCCAGAACTTAGCTCGCGAGCAACACCAGTACCGATATGCCCTTTATTTAAGGTGTCCATTGGATTTTGTGGATCAGTCCGATTTTATTTAGGGCAAGAATACCCCTGATTAGTTATTATTTGGTGAATAATTAATCGATCATTACAATTTGTTACACATTAACAAATATTTAGAAATGTGGAGGAATTCAGTCATCGCTATGAATCTGAGGTGCTGAATATAAACTTTCACCAAGCGAACTTTTTAACTGCGCAAGCTGAAAAATAACATTGCTATGCTGACGGTTGATGGCAGCTTTAATCCGTTTACGCTTGGCTACCATATTCAATTTGTACGCTGCACTTTTTTCTCCACCTGGAGGCGCAACACCTTCAAATTGTAACTCTTCAAGATCTGACGCCGTAGTATCGTGCAAGTGGACCCATTCAATCATGCACTTGGTGTTTTCGTTCAGCCTGGGCAATGAAGTGGAAATAAAATGAAACGTATTCTTTCTGATCTCATTACAAATTTCGTCTAGATGTTCTTTAAGGGAATTATCATTTACCGCAGTAATACATTGAGATAATTGAATTTTAACGTCCAGATAACGCTCGGTATCTTCCATGCCGATACGATCAATTACTGCCGGCGTTAGGCTTCGGGTAGACTTATACTGAAATAGCTTGCGGAGAAAATGCCCCCACCGCTTAAGTGATTCGTTAAGTGAATCAAGCTCAGCAACATCCACTGCATACCCGGTGAACACCGTCTGGCTCGACTCAAACGCAACTTCCCCAATAGTTGGTGTATCCATAATAATTTCCTGATTCCGATCAGATATTAGTCCCTTAATACTACTCGATTTGTCATCTCCAGGTAAAGAAATCAGTAAATTTGACCAAGATTCCTTGAAAAAACCGTGTATTTGTTAAAAAAACCCAATAAATAGGAGGCTGATGCCACATATAATGTCCTGGGGAATTAGTCTTTGGGCCACCTACCAGAACACCTCATGAAGCGCCTGCGTGACTCTCTCATGAAATATTAACCTTATTTTCTTTCATTTTTGTGACTTTATTCCTGGAAACGAGTATTTTTCATGCCCATGCTTTGATGGAGAACGGGTGAATTTTTGCCCCACAATTCAAGCAATGATTGCGCGCGCCGATCAGCTTTTGATCACAATTGAAATGTCGGGCAACGATCCGTGTTCTAAGGCGGTGCGAACGCACCGTTATCTGATCGTCTTTTCAAATTTTATTTTGCTCAAAGCGGCAATTGGTTGCCAGTTGCATGTCGTACCATGTAGTTACAGTGGAGGATTGCATAGACAATCCATGACCTTAACATGATCTTAAATGGCCGCTTACCTTACTCCTACTCGGCCGGTAACCGCACGTTGCTCCTGATACTACCAATAATTGATTGTTCAATTGTTGTCCTTACCAAGATGCCTCAGCTACCCGGCGGAAGTTCTTACCAAGAACCCCTCTAATCTCGTTACTAGAAAATCCTAAATTCGCCATCTTGCTGGTGAGATCTCTGAGTTGAGAAGGCCTGGCATGAAGGATACCTTTGGTGTCGTATTGTTGCCCTGCCGGCCAATAATCTGGCCTGCTTTTCAGGACATCCCCAACATCTAGATCAACTTCAGGGGAATAATCGAATCCAATTCCAATATGCTCTGATCCCACCAGTTCCCTAACGTAACAAATATGCTTTAATAATGTTTCATTGGAAATATCATTTTCGCCGAGGAAAATTCCCATGCCGTTCATTCCAATAACACCTCCGGTCTCGGCACAGGCCTTGATTTGATCATCCAATATGTTGCGTTGGTGATTCCAGATCGAAGCCGGATTGGAATGAGAGAATACAACTGGCTTACTGGACTGCTCCATAATATCCAGCGTGGTTTGGTGCGCCGCATGGGAACAGTCAACGATCATACCAACGCGATTCATTTCGCGCACCACCTCCTTACCAAACCCAGTAAGTCCTTTATTCTCGTCATGGCAGCCTCCCGCAGCAGCATTGCCGAGGTTATAGGCAAATAACATTTGTCGGACACCAAGCCTGCGATACAAGCTCACCATATTAATATCGCCATTTAGGGCATTCACACCTTCAATATCGAATCCCACCGCAAGCTTTCCTTCAGACTTTGCCCTATCGATGTCATTCATCGACTCTACCAATAGGTATTTCTCCGAATGATCCTTCATCCAACGCCGATAAGCCGCTAGTGTCGCCAGCGTGTCCTGCCACTCCATCACATCAAAGCCTACATTGATACTGATATAACTGACACCATTGGCACGCCAATCATCTAACAAGTTCAAATCAACTTGTGAACTCGGAAACACCCCGGCATGGGCATCCCAGATTAGTGAATCGTCATAAAGCGTCTTCGTAGAATCATTCATAATATTTCGCAACAATCTTACTCAGTAAAGATCTTGCCTTCCATGATTTTGCTGGCGACTCCGCCGACCTGTAAGCGAATGATATTCCCATTTAGCATAGTAACTTTTGAAAAAATGCGACTTGGTCGGTCAATCTCATGGCCCTGCTCAGCGGACAGCGTGATCACATCTTCGGATTTATCCACCTTGCTTTCCATTTCAATCAATCCGTGGCGCACCAGATAACTTGTTAGCGCTGCATTAGTTGTTCCCGCCGCCGCCGACTCCGGCACCCCAACTGCGGGGCAAAAATCACGAACATGTAACCTATTTTCCGAATTTTCTACTTCAAGACAAAATGGCGTGATAGTTTCAATGCCGTATTGACGGCAGTAATCAACTATATTAGCAAAGTCCGGTGTAATACGTTTGATCACGTCTAGTCCTGTAGTGGGAACCACGAGATGTATAAAATCCCCAGTTGCAATCTCGATGGGTAAATGCGGCGGAATGTCCTGACTATTTATTTGCAAAAGTTTATACAAACGATTCAGATCAAGGTCTTTAGATACAAAATCAGGTGGCTTAACGTCCAACATCACAGATATCCGATTATCCGTTTGTTTAGCCAACTCCACCATGGTGGTACCATTTGGTAGGCGTAATTCAACACTATGAAATTTCGTTCCCTGCCAAGCAATAAACCCAGGTTCCGTTAATCGTGTTAACAAGCAAATTGTGCCATGGCCACACATCGGTAACTCCATGACGGTGGACATAAACTGTACTTTAATCCAATTTTCAGTGTAATCATCCACGAATGCAGTGGCAGGCATGCCTATTTCTTTGGCAATTTTTTGACGCGTGTGAATATCAATTGACGCAGCATTGGTAATCACTGCTGCTTGACTGCCACCGAACACCACATCGGAAAAAGCATCATATTGGGCGATGCAAAATGACTTGGTCATGCCAGAGAGAATCGAAGCGACATACAAGACAGTCCACCATCCACTTTTGCCGCCTCTGAAGTATCTACGGTGAAAACTTCATACCCTTCTTGTTCTAATATTGCTTTGGCCTTTGGGAACCCTGTTCGCAAAATTACATAGTTATTTACACGGATCAGATTGGCCGATTCTTCTTCGCCATCTGGGGCCAGAATGACTCGGTAGCCCTCGAAACAATTGCTTGCGGCCAGCGCTTTTGTCGAAAATATGGTTTCATTGTCCAGTAAGCTGCTATCGGATTTAAAATGCAACACGCCTTTTGGTGTATCAACGATACGAATAGAGTATCCAAAA
Organism: Phascolosoma agassizii; assembly: GCA_035593235.1. Taxonomy (NCBI): domain Eukaryota; kingdom Metazoa; phylum Annelida; class Sipuncula; order Phascolosomatiformes; family Phascolosomatidae; genus Phascolosoma; species Phascolosoma agassizii. The sequence continues at coordinate 5,397 of JAVJHY011798197.1, forward strand.
CGCGCCAAAATAGGCTCGATAGACTGCACACCGTCTAAATCTGTTCGTTCAGACAAGCCGATTAGTGCTTCGCAATCAGTCAACAGGATATCACCACCTTCAATATGTCCGCTCCCTTCTAGTGCAATCACTTCGCTAAAAACTTGAGCTAAATGTGGTGCAATGGCAGCGGCTTCGCCAAATCTGCTTACCGCTCCTGGGCGCAAGATTACAGCCGCACTACCTAAACAAAGAGCGGCGTCCTCAACAAACACCGCATCAGGAAACTGCTCTAGTGCTGGTAACACCTGGGTTTCAACCCCTGCCTGTTGGAGTGCGTTGATGTACCCTGCGTGTTGTTTCAAAAATTCGTCGAAGCTTGGATCCTCCTGATCATGGGCTCTCAAGCCTTGGCTAATACTAGAGGCAGGCAAACGGGAAAGGGTATGGGAAAAACGGAAAGACCGTTCCTGATAATCTGACATTAATAAATAAATAAATATTTAAGAATTACCAATTTTACTGAATTTTAAATGCAGATTTCTCAATTCACCCGTATCTTTTGAATTTATTCATCATCAAAAACAATATAGTAACTGGTACTTCGCCCACCATCGGGATATTTACGCAACGCACCTTTTTTGATTAGATCAGTAATATCTCTCCTTGCGGTATTCTGAGAACAATTGGTCAGCTTTGCCCATTTCGACGACGTCAATTTTCCTTCGAAGCCATCCAACATTCGATTTAATACGTGGGCCTGACGAATATTAAGATTGCTCTTGGCTAATCTTTCCCAAAAACCACCTTTTAGTAGTACCGTGTCGATGGATTCATTTGCACTCACTACTGCACGATGCAAGCAATGTAGAAACCAAGACAGCCACTCACTAATATCGATTCCGCCCCGATAAGCTTTTTCTAAATTGACACTATAATCAATTCGCTCCATCGCCAGCTGCGTGGACAAACTAAAATACGATTGACCACCAGGCACATTTCTGCCAATTATCATGTCCGAAATTGCTCGCGCAATGCGATTGTTGCCACAGCTGAATGGCTGGATGGTAAAGAACCAAAGCTGAACAATACCTGCTTTTAGGAGTAAATCCACATCGGCCGTATTCTCAATCCAACGAAGAAATTCGCTGGTTTCAGACGCAACCTGAGATGCTGGAAATCCAGCTAAGCGCGCATTGGACGATTCACGGGCAGAAGGCGCTGTATGGCTTTGATCCGCATTATCGCTTCGCCACATTGTCTTTTTGTTGTGTGAATTCTTTACGTTATTTGAGGAGATGTGACTAATCCACTTGACCAATTTATTAGTGGTCACTCTGTGATTATAATTTTCTGCCATTTCCTTTTGTATTGTGACCATGCCATTGATTAGCGGGTTATTGGAAATATGAACCGAGGTAGGCTGGTCAAAAATAGTAGCTAAAGCTGAATAGACTTCCCCTGGATCAAGAGACAACCCGCTGAGTTCGCCGCTTTTTACTACATTCTGGGTTTGGATATGCAGATTTATTGCATTTCTTTGGACGCCACCCAAGGCCTCCATTTTTCCAAGCAATCTACCCTGGTCTCTTGACACTCGAACCAGCAAGCTGGAGATTTTCCTTTCATCCCAGCAGAACTTCGGCCAGTCTGGGTTTTGCCATAGATACATGACGCGTGCTCCAATGGATTAAGGCCAGAGTACTACTTTTTAACTAAAAATTTAACCCATCGATCAATATCGGTCCAGGTACTTAAGCGTGTTTGCCTGGGCATCTCCTCTATGGCACAGAGAAAGCAGTGCCACAGAGGGATTTTAACTATTTCAAAATGCGGTTTAGCTGCAGGTAAAACTACTGGCGTCGTTATTGAGAACAGGTTGTGATGGTGCACGACAGGCTCCAAATGGATTGCCACTAGCCTTTTTGCTAACTGCCCTATTGGCCCGAATTTCAAAAGCGGTAGCACCAGCCTCTAAAATTATTGCATTTACATCAAAATCGCAATCATTTGAATATACGGTTTTAAGTGTCCGCTCGAGACAGTTACTCGCATCCATCCCAGCGCCACCCGTGCTAGCGGTACCATCTGAACCACAACCACTCACTAAAGCAGTTACTAGGCCTATTGAAGCAATTTGGTAGATATTTTTCATACTAATTTTCATTTCAAAAAGTGATGCTGAGAAACTAGCATATCTCCCTCGATTCAGATAGGTAAATTGTTAAATAAATTGATGTCGACTAAGGTGTGATAATTAACGCCCAAGAATTCGGTATACTTTGGAAAATCATTTCAAAATTCCTAAACGGATACAAATAATGCAAGAGTTCTCAGAATATGTCCCACCAGCCGTGTGGAAATGGGATAACCAAAGCGGTGGTACGTGGGGGAAAATTAATCGACCAGTTGCAGGACCCACCCATGAAAAAGAACTGCCGGTGGGCAATCATCCTCTGCAATTATATTCCCTGGCAACACCGAATGGGGTAAAGGTTACCATCATGTTGGAAGAGCTATTGGCTCTAGGATACTCTGCTGCCGAATATGATGCCTACTTAATTCAAATTGGTGAAGGCGATCAGTTTGGCAGTGGCTTTGTTGATATCAATCCAAACTCCAAAATTCCCGCGTTAATGGACCACAGTATGGAGAAACCAATACGGGTGTTTGAATCTGGCGCGATCCTGCTGTATCTCGCTGAAAAATTTAGTGCACTGATACCGGAGGATCCTGCAATGCGCGCGGAATGCCTGTCTTGGTTATTTTGGCAGATGGGGAGTGCGCCTTACTTGGGCGGTGGATTCGGACATTTTTATTCCTATGCGCCCTTCAAAATAGAATATTGCATCGATCGCTTTGCCATGGAAGTTAAACGTCAAATGGATGTACTTGATCGCCATCTTGCGAATAATCAATATTTTTGCGGAAACCAATACACCATCGCCGATATTGCAATCTGGCCTTGGTACGGCAATATTGGATTTAATACTATATACGGCGCCGCTGAGTTCCTCGATGCGAACTCTTATACTAACTTAAATCGATGGGCCAATGAATTGAAAAAAAGACCTGCAATTCAAAGAGGACGAATGGTGAATAGAGTTTCGGGTGACCTAACAGAACAATTGCATGAACGCCACCACGCCAAAGACTTCGACACCAAGACACAAGATAAATTACAAGCAGGTTGATAGCAGGCAGGACTGCAAACTACGATCCATGCGCCTGTTCTCCTGGCGTTTAAGACCACCACACGCATTTATATCAGTCACTGCTAGGTAGCTGAAAAGTCATTCGGAAACCGCTGCGATTTGCCTGATTAATATAGCTGATATGGGCACCATTGGCGTCGCAGATTTCTTTTGCAAGATAAAACTCCACGTTCGAATCATTCTTTTTGTCCATCTTAGATATGTCTTCACTATCTAAATTCCCAATTTCTGTGGTTTGAAATGGTTCAAATATTTTTCTCCGCTTTGCTTCATCAAGGGACTTCCCGAAATCCCATATTTCTAAATAGGGCTTCATCAATCCATCAGTTGCCATGGTAAACCGCAACTCAATATCCGTATTCACAGAAATACTTTGTTCCACTATATTTTGACAAAGTCTGGAAATAATTTGCTCGAATTGAACCGGGTCAAACTGGACCCGAATAGATTCACCGACGATGTTAAAATCAATTTGCTTACCAAGGGATTTGGCATCGAATGAGAGAGCAAAATCTCGCAACCATGGGCGTAAATCTATTACTCCTGGGGCCACCAGTCCTGCCCTGCTACTCGTCACCACCGAGTCAACAACCGAGTCTATGCGATTAGCATTATCCTTAATTTTGGTCAGCAAAGAGGAAAAATCGTTATCGGATCCATCCATCGGCGTCAGCAATTGGGCTGCGTGATTAATGGCGTTTAGAGGATTACGAATCTCATGGGCAATGGACATAGCAGTTCTACCTACGGATGGCAGAGTAGTATTGCGCACTTGATCTGCGGTGTCTGTTTTGTTTTCAATAGTGAGAAATAGTCCATCGCTGGAAGGGAAGGCATTAATAAGAAGCAATTGATTGCTCGCTTTTGTTGTCATTTTAGTGGCAGAATCGGTATTGACAACATTAATCAATCTGAGTGCCAACTCTCCGCGCAGCCGGTTATCGGTAATTAAATTTCCAATCATTCTCAAGGCGCTGTTATTAATTTGTCGAATATGTAACGTATCATCAAGTACTGCGACGCCAATATCTAATTTGTCTACTGCCTGACTGTTCCAATTACCCGATCGCGCATCACCATATTTTTGTTGATTCAGTATCGCTAGCGCATTAAATCGCCTTCTAGCAACAAAACCAATCGCACTGGCAGCAACATAAACTGTGAAAGTAGTAACAAGATACAGGGTAAAGTTTGATGCACCCTGTGCCACGAAAGAAAATCCATAATAATACGGTGCTAATAAAATAGAAATTCCAACCAATGTATAACTGAGTGAAATCACTGGGCGCATAGCGATCGCCATAGCTGCAATCGTAATATGCATTGCAATCATCGCACTGAGGTAATAGGAATCCAATACCAACAAGCTTCCCAGCAACAATATATCCAGAGCAAAAGTGACGTGGATAAATAGAGACAAATTTTGTCGCTTACATGCGGCGACTACTAATGCCAAAGCCGCCACTATGACAAGACTGAGTAGCGGAATTTGAGAGGGAGTGAACAGATCTGCCCACTGTGACAGAGTATGGTTAACTTTACCAATTGCAAGTAAAGCGACAGCAAAGATTAACCTACATAAACTGTATCTGCGAACGTACCGCCAAGTAGATATTTTATTACCTTGATTGGAAACTGGATACATCGACTCGATTGTCTATTCGATTATTCGTGAGTCCAGGCACGATCAATTAGATGCAGATGTTTGCCCGCACCAACTCCGGTTTAAAGTTGCGCTAGCGATAATCAAAAAATGGTGGAACTATTCAGTTCCAATAGCTGCTCTAACGAATTGAACGAATTAAACAGCTACTACCTTCGACCGATACCCATTTATCAGAAGGGTATTTCTGAGCCTGGACAGACTCAATAATACTTTTCTGGACACCTTCTGAAGAGTTAATGACCTTTGGAAAATCTGTGGTCATAAACCCGCAGGTGTATTTTTTATCCCTTATTTTCTCTCTCACGCTTTGCACACTTCACCTTCTAGTACTCAATTTCCATTCGTGGCCCTTAACCCTAAAACTGTCTCCAGACCGATACATCTAGTTGATTATCGCATTGAAAGCGAATCACTAGAATAAATAAGTTAAAGTTTGGGAATATTCACACTGCTAAACCCTAAATATGCATAAATCTTCTTAAACCTTCTGAGTTATAAGCAATTCTTATACCATTTTGCAGAAACCGTTGAAAATTTTATCCGTTTAATATAAGCCCTTGTAAATTAGATAGTTATTGCAGCTTGAGTGATCAAATCAGATCAAAATAAAAGTTGATTTATGGCATTTTTTGGTTATTTTGCAGATCCAGTTGATAAATTGTGTCAGTTTCCCACCCACGAGATTCTCCAGAATTAAGCCCAGACGCTGGATACTTCCTGGCCTAAGCACCCAATGGGAATCAGTATTCGCACATGCCCTGTGCAAATTTACTTAATTCAATGGCTACCAAATTGATCACTGTCCTGCCAGAATGTTTAGAAACTGCACTAATCAACAAACGGAGACTACCGATGAGAACACTACTAAAACTAATTACGTTGCCATTGCTGACTATCCTTACCGCGGGCATAAGTCAGGCAGCGGAGCCAATGGGATTCTTTATTACTAGTGCAGGGCTCGGTGATGGTGCGAATCTTGGCGGCCTTACCGGGGCGGATGCGCATTGCAAAGCACTTGCCTCCGAAGTCGAAGCAGGCGATCGCGACTGGAAGGCCTTTCTGAGCACCGAAGAATCAGACAAGCGTGGGCTGAGTGCCAGAAATCGGATAGGCGACGGACCTTGGCATAATGCTAAAGGCGAATTAATTGCCGCCAATATTATTGATTTACTGCTGTATAACCGCACCATATTAAAATCCAGCGCCCTCAATGAAAAGGGAGAAGAGGTCAATGGCCGTGGCGACAAGCCCAATGAACATGACATTCTTACCGGTAGCCAGGACGATGGCACCGCATACTTTCCTGACGAACAAGACCATACCTGTAATAATTGGACCAGCAACGGTGAGGGCAGCGCCCAAGTTGGGCATCATGATCGCCACGGTGGTGGCAATGTATCCTGGACCTCTGCCCATGCTTCGCGTGGTTGCAGCCAGGAAGCGTTGACTAAGACCGGTGGTGCTGGATTGTTTTACTGTTTCGCTGCTGATTGATAAAGGCTGCGCAGGAGTTACAGCATCGCAATTAGTCACCTGGACCCCTGAAGGAAACTTCACACCGTTAGGGGTTCCCCAACTGGTTAGGTTAACTTAATTGAGATAGTTAAATGCTCTTACTGATATTTATCAGTAAATCCAGGTTGGCTGAATCGGCAGCATCGTCCAAGGGTTGCCCCTGAGAAGAAAATTTGGCAATGACTACTGACTTTGCAGGATTGATAAGTAACCACTGACCATGAATTCCCAAACCCATGATGCATCCGTCCTCATCGCCCACTTGATACCATTTGTTTCGGTACTTTCCTTTAGGCAGCATGCCCGCGAATGTACCTTTCAGCCACGCTTGTTGGTCTCCATTTTTTAGCGTGTCGTGAACCCAATTCTCCGGAATAATAGATTTCCCATTACGAGAACCCTGGTCGAGTACGAGTTGCCCAAACCTCGCCAATTCGTCAATAGTGACACATATCCCTCCTGCACCCCGAGCCAGTCCAGCATAATCTACCGTTACGTAACCATCCTCTGCAGCACCCATGGGCTGCCAGATTAACTGACTTAGTAAATCAGCAAAGGCAACCCCAGAAACGCGTTGAAGTAACATCCCGAGTAAATCCGAATTGGGAGATTTGTAAGAAAATATCTGACCATGAGGAGTCTCTGCTTTAGCTAAACCGCAAATAAACGGCTCCATGGTTATCACTTGCTTTGTCTGATCAACCGGATTCCAGCCTGTTGAATTACGATAACGATAATAATCGCCGTCTGGATTAAGATATTCTTCTTCAAAGTTCAGAGCCACAGTCATATCCAATAATTGTTGCACCGTACAATCTTCATAACCGCTTCCTTTTACTCCCGGCAAGTAATAAGACACCACTTTTGTAACATCAAGAACTCCCTGCCCGACCAGACAGCCTGTCATCATGGCCGTAATAGATTTACTAATAGAAAAAACAACATGGGGTTTACTGGGGTCACAATGGTGTGCGTTCCATTGCCATATTTTTTCCCCATGATGCAATATCACAACAGAATCGGTCTGATACTTTTCGAAAGCAAGAATGGATTTTTTCTGATCGAATCCTATTGTATTTGGCTTTCCTCCAGAATCTAGTTTCTGTCCATTCACAGCTGCAGATATGTTGGCGGTGGGAATCAACTCCCTAACGTTCTGAAATGACCATTTGTTGTATGGACGCAATCGCCAATTGGATAAATCAGCGCCCGCAGGACGACGAATGGCAATTTGATTGTCTGAAAAACTACTCATGACCTAGTGAATATATTCTGCGATGGCGTGCAATGCGTTAAGGGATTCATGCAATCTCGGGACGGAGGTAAACTCAGGCCAAGATGAAAGCTTTACCGCTACCAAATCATGGGCAGGGTCAATATAAATTAACTGACCAAAAACTCCACGGGCCATGTAAGCCGGTTGGTCTACATCTTCTATCCAAAACTGGTTTCGATATCCACCATTTGGCGTGCCGTCGGTATAGGGTGCTTGGAATATACTGCCATCAGCTTTTGCTATATCTTCTATCCACTCTGACGGCACAATCTGGTTTCCGTTTACAATTCCCCGCTGCAAATGCAGTTGTCCAAAACGAGCATAATCACGCAAGCTGGCATTAAATCCACCATCCGCCAATGCGTAGCCTGCTGGATCTAGGGTGAAGCACGCATTTTCTTCGCAGCCAAGTGGCTGCCACAATTCCGTACTAATCAACGCCGCTAATCGTGTCTGGCTGACCCGCTGCATACAATGGGCCAACACATCCGTCTCAATAGATCGATACTGAAACAACTCACCATGGCTGCGAGCAGATTCTTTTAGAGACAAGATTTGATCCCATATACAAATGGGACCTGCATAGTCCTCGGGAGGTAACTTCCAGCCAGACGCAATATCGGTCATGGCAATATCTGAGTCTAGAGCCTCATAATCTTCAATGAATCTTACGCCGGTGGTCATATCCATTACTTGCCGCAACGTAGCACCCTTCCAAGCCGTGGCATTGAGCTCTGGAAGGTAATAACTTATCTGTTGGTTGGCATCCAATACGCCACGGCCAATCAGGATTCCGGCAACCGTCGCAACAACCGATTTAGCCATGGATTGAGAAAGATGCAATGTCCGGGGTTCCATTCCGTTCAAATATCGCTCAAAGACAATATCGCCGCAGTGCAAAATGATAAATCCATCGGTATAACTGCTATCAAGCCATTGATCCACACCCATCAGTTTAGGATTGCCAGTCAACACAGCGGATTCAAATTCTACTGTCGACAAATCCAACTGTCGTTGAGGCAAAGACCAATGCTGATCTGGCTGACCGCATCGTACTTCAACCGTAGGCAAAATCTCCCGCACATGCTGAAAACTCCATCGATTCCAGGGTGCCCGATCCCAATCGTGACGTGGCACTCGATTAGCGGCCAGCACCGGGAATCCCTGCATAATTTCTGACATTTCGGTGATTCTCAAATTAGAAGGGCTGCCACAATATTACGTGTGGCAGCCCAATACAACTCAGGGTAATGAAGAAGCCCTAACCCTTACTTCTGTAATTCTGTCCAGATAGCAGTATAGAGCGTGGTTGCTTCCGGTGAACAGGTTGGAAGAAATACCCCCGCATCTGCGAGATTAGAAGGAATATTAATCTCAGGCGCATCTTTCATATCATCCGGCATGAACGCGTCTGATCCGGAAATACCGTTGGCATAACGCGCAAATGCTGAAATCAACGCTGCATTTTCCGGTTTCATCGCATAGTTCTGAAACAGCTTTGCATTTTCAACATTCTTCGCGTCTTTCAATACAGCAACACTATCCATCCACAAAGCAAATCCTTCTTGTGGATAACCATAACGTACATCGGCATTTTTCTCACGAGAACGAAATGCAGCGCCGTTCCAGTAAAGTGATGCAGCAACATCTCTTCCGGCAAATTTTTCGATCATGCCGTAGTCCATCGATAACCACTTGGGTTTAGCTTCCAGCAATTTATCACGAACTTTTTTCAATAGCTCCTTATCAGTAGTGCAAGGCTCGCCACCTAAATACATAATTGCTGAACTCATTACGTCGTTCATTTCAGGAGCAACATTAATTTTTCCAACTAGCTCTTCCGGTGGATCAAGATAAATAGAGGCGGTATCGATATTGCCGGAATAGACCGAAGTATCAACAATCATCCCTACGCTGCCCCACTGCCATGGAACAGAATAATGCCGACCAGGATCCCATGGCGGGTTGTTAAAGTCTGGAGATACATTGCTGAAATTTTCCATCTGATCTGGCCTAGTTTCCAATAACAAGTCCTCTCCAATCCAGATCGGCATGTAGTTCGCTGAAGGAACGACCATATCAAATCCATGTCCGCCAGCCTGCACCTTCGCCAAAGCAGCATCGTTAGAGTCATAGTCGGTAATCGTCACTTTTACATCAAACTCTTTTTCAAAGTTTTCAATTAGTTCAGGACTGGTGTAATTTCCCCAGTTATAAAAATTCAGCTCTCCCGCAGCGAATACACTGCCAGAAAGCGCGGCTATGGATAGCGCTAGTGCAGATTTTTTTAATAGTGTTTTCATAGTAGATTCCTATTTTATTAAGTTACAAAACTCCCGGAACCTATTTCCGAGATTTTTTTCGGTTGAGTAAAAACATCAGTGAAACCATTATAATTGAAATCGCCAGTAACACTGTAGAGATCGCATTCATCTCTGGGGTTACCGCTCTGCGAATCTGGCCCAACATATAAGTTGGCAATGTGTCTTGACCCGGCGCTTTGACAAATTCAGTAATGACTACATCGTCCAAAGAGATAACAAAGGCGAGCATAGCCCCCGCTAAAATACCCGGCCACAGCAATGGTAATGTTACTTTTTTGAAGCACCGCCACGGTGTGGCATAGAGATCGGCGGCGGCTGTTTCCAGCGATTTATCCATATCTTCTAATCGCGCCCTGATTGGTAGATACGCAAAAGGAATACAAAAAGCCGTGTGGGCCAATACTAAATAAATTAATCCGCGATAGTCTGTGGCCTGCTTAATCACCGCGAAACAAATTAGCAATGCCACCGCTGTCACAATTTCCGGCACCATTAATGGTTGGTTGATCAATGTATAGATTGTTGTTTGTCCGCGGTAAGCTCTAGTCCGGGTGGTACCTAGTGCCGCCATAGTTGCCAGGACCGTGGCATAAACAGATGCCTGGATTGCCAGCACTACGGATAGTATTGCGGCAGACTGCACTTGATCATTTTGCCAGGCTGCGTAATACCATCGCCAGGACAACCCTTCCCAAAGTGCAAGAGAGCTACCCGCGTTAAATGAATATCCAACAAGTACAATGATCGGCAAATACAACATCGCGAAGCAAACTATTGCCGCCAGGGTAAATCCTGGCAGTTTACGTACTGAGAACGATTTACCTAATGCAGCTTCAGCCATCTTGATTGGCTGTCTTCTGAACGTTTCGAACATAAAACAACAAAGCCACCGCAACGATCAACAGCAGCGTAATAGACAAAGCTGCGCCCAGGGGCCAGTTACGCCCCTGTCCAAATTGCAGTTCTATCAAATTGCCAAGCATCAAATTCTTACCTCCGCCTAATACTCGCGGCGTTACATAGGCACCAAGTGAGGGGATAAAAACCAGAATAGAACCTGCCACCAAACCGGGTTTGATCAACGGTAATATAATTTTACGCAGCACCCTAAATCGGGTTGCATACAAATCGTACCCCGCTTCCACTAGACGAAAATCAAGTTTTTCCATCGATGCGTACAGCGGTAAAATCATTAACGGCAGATACACATAAGTCATCCCAACCATAATGGCGAAGTCGGTGTAAAGCATTTGGATAGGTTCATCGATCACCCCAGCCCACCCTAGTAAGCTATTAACTACCCCTTGGTTTCGAATTACCTCCATAATCGCAAAGGTTCGGATAAGCAAGTTGGTCCAGAATGGGATCGTAATTAAGAACAACCAGAAACTCCGACTCCGTAGTGGACGGGTGGCAATAAAATATGCAGTAGGAAAACCTAGGACGATGGCGGTTATGGTTGTGAGCAACGATAATTTTATTGAGCGCCAAAAGATAGTGAGATGGGCGTCCGCAAAAGAAACGGTATCGTCAAAAATATCTTTATTCAAAAAAACCTTGAACCAGCCCTCAGTTGAGGATTGGTATACTACGCCACCATAGTTACCCGGCGTTAAAAACGAATAAAACACCATCACTAATAGTGGGCCGGATGCAGCTATAAACAGGACGATCAGTGCGGGAGTGCAAAGCAGCCAATTGCGCCTGGTCTGCTCTTTTCTTGCTGCCAATTCGTAGCTTGACATCATTTCCCGATTAGCCATTTTATTCAATTTTCAATCACGCAAAATTTGCACCGAATCCGGTTCGATTGCCACACCAACCTCAAGCCCCGTTTTCCAGACGTTGCTGGGAGCTCCGCGGTTTTGCATCCGCACCACAAATTCATCCTTCATTCCGATGTCTATGTGATACTGGGTATCGGTACCTGAATACACCACATTGGTAATATTGCCAATAATTTCAGCTCTGGACAGATCATTGGTCAACCTGGTCTGCTCGGGACGAATAGTGATGTTAATCTTGCCATCAACACTGGATTGGGGCTGCCCCGAGCGAACGGTTTTACCCGAGGGTAGTTTTAAAACCGAACTACCATTGCTGCATTCCAACAGTTCTGCAGAAAGGAAATTGGTGTCACCGATGAAGTTAGCGACAAATCGTTCAGCGGGATGATCATAAATTTCATGGGCCGTACCGATTTGAAGAATTTTGCCGTGATTCATCACCGCAATTCGATCAGACATGGTTAGTGCTTCTTCTTGATCGTGAGTAACAAAAATAAACGTAATCCCAGTTTCATGCTGTAGCCGCTTTAGTTCAATTTGCATACCCTTTCTTAACTTGTAATCCAAAGCGGAAAGAGGTTCGTCCAATAAAAGCACTCTAGGTTTCGGCGCCAAAGCACGGGCCAGAGCCACCCGCTGTTGCTGGCCGCCAGATATTTGATCAGTACGACGATCTCGCAGCTCCTCCATTTGCACCAGCTTCAACATCTCACTAACAGCAAATTCTATTTCTTCACTGGGTTTATCCTGCATGCTGAGTCCGAAGCCAATATTCTCCGCCACGGTCATATGGGGGAACAATGCATAGCTCTGAAATACGGTATTAACTGGTCGTTTAAATGGAGGCAGATGTGAGATTTCCTCTCCGTATAACTGAATATTGCCCTTGCTGGGATGCTCGAACCCCGCAATTAATCTAAGCAAGGTAGTTTTGCCACAACCAGAGGGACCAAGCAAAGTAAAAAATTCGTTTTCGCTGATCTTAACGGAAACATTGTCCAGCGCCATCACCTGGTCCTTACCATGCCCAAATTTTTTGCTGACCTGGTTGACGGCGATACTTGCGGAAACACTCATAGATGAACTTAATAGTTTTGTTTAGAAGACTAGACTACCGCTGCCAGGTACCTGCAAATATGGTATCACTCACTCTTATAGTCTAGATACATACCGGATTGATTGGATCAGAATTCCAGCCCACCAATTGCTCGATGGACTTTGCATGCTGGAGTAATTTTTCCTCCCCCCAGAGTTTACCCACTAATTGCACACCGATGGGCATTCCATTCACTGCCCCACCACACGGCATAGTGATGACGGGCAAAGATGTCATGGTAATCGCATAGGCGATAGATAGCCATCTATAATATTCAGGTATAGGTACCGCACCGTTAGACCCAGGATATCGCAGCTCTGCACTAACCCCACTGACACTGGTTGCAGGACAAATCAACAGATCCACATCCTGCATAAATAGAACTGCCTCGTTTATTATCTTCCCCTGGGTTCGCTTGGCCTGGCGGATTTCTTGACTACTTAAACCCACACCTTTACCGATATTCCATTCGACTTCCGGCTTCATTACACCCGGATGCCGTTCAAGCGTTTGCTCCAGACCAATGGCATATTCATGACCACGTAGGGCATCAAATGCATCTTCCAGACCATCAAAGCCTGGGCAAGCATCTACAGTTTCAATGCCGGCAGAGGAAATACCGCGAACGAAACTATCGAATACCGCGCGCACGTCGTCATCGACTTTTGCAATACCGAGATCTGGGCTTACTGCCACTCGAAGAGGCGAAACTGGTGACCGGGCACTCAAAGCAAGGGATTCAGCAGCACCGCAGAAAATCGCACTGGCAAATAATCCAAGATCCATAATATCGCGTGCCATGGGCCCCTCGGCACCCAACACACTATAGGGTAAATATTCTGAGTCACTGCGAATTCTGCCAGGAGATGGTCGCAGACTGGTCACTCCACAAAACGCAGCAGGGGTCCGTAACGAGCCAGCCAGATCTGAACCATGGGACAACCAGGAACATCCTGCAGCCAAAGATGCCGCTGCGCCTCCAGAAGAGCCACCGGACGTATTTTCCGTATTGTATGGTGTACGGGTTACACCAAATACATCGTTAAAGGTCACTCCTCCGGTCCCGAATTCCGGCAAATTAGATTTGGCATAAACAACCCCACCGTTGTTCTCGATACGTGTGACCAGTTGGTCGGACTTTACTGGAACATGATCTTCAAACAACTTGCTGCCATAAGTTGTTCGCACTCCTTCCACTGGTATTCCATCCTTGATCACAACCGGTAGACCATAGAGTGGAGCCTGCAAATTTCTTTGGCCAATTCTTTCTACATGGGCATGCGCTCTGTCGAAGCATAAAGTCGGTAGTGCGTTAATATCACTATTTACTTCCTTAATACGCTGCTCCAGGGAATCAAGAAGGTCATGTGAAGTAACCGTACCACTTTTTAGTAGTTCGACTGCTTCACAGGCGCTTTGGCACCATAGGTTATTCATATCATTCATTATTTTAAATTTATTTATTTTTCATGCATTACAATCGCCGTAGCATACAGTTTACAGCAAGCGTTGAAGCTTGCTGAGTATTCTGCTCAGTAATTGCATCACCTAGAGACAATAGTAAATCCAAAATTTATTAGGATCGATGCCTGAGTCAGATTAACGAAACTAAACCGCCAGTATGGTGTGTTCTCAACTACAATTTAATGCTACTCAACAGACATTAATTATCTCGCCCAAACCAGCGCAAAACACCAAATCAGCAATTGATTTCTCTCTTCCAACTCGACCCTCAGTTGATTTTGCTTTGCACGGCAGTAATGTTGTTTGCCGGACTGGTTCACGGCACCTTAGGCCTCGGGTTTCCAATGGTCGCCACTCCAATAATTGCAATATTTCTCGATGTACGATTGGCCATACTGCTTACCCTGCTACCCACCGCGGTGGTTAATCTGGCGGTTATTTACAATGGAACAAATTATTTCGCACTTTTGAAAAAATTTCTAGTTCTGGTTGCGTTCTCTGCAACCGGATCTCTGATCGGATCACAACTTCTATCGACAATGGACCCCAATCCGTTTCGCGCAGTGCTCGCGGGATTAATCTTGGTTTTTCTCGCTTCTGATTATCTGGCTAAATTACCCCGGACATGGCTGGAACGCCATTGGGTTATTTCCATGGTGATATTTGGGCTACTCAGTGGTTTGTCAGCGGGCACCACTAATGTGATGGTCGCGATATTAATTATTTATTTCCTTAGCATAGAACTTCCTAGGACGGAAATGGTTCCGGTTTTAAACACTTGTTTTCTCGCCGGAAAATTTTCTCAGATTATTATTTTTCTGAATGTTGGACTGGTTACTGTTGGCTCTATGATGGAAACCATTCCTCTTGCTTTGGCCGCGTTAGCGGCATTATTGCTTGGCCAGAAACTACAACGAAAGATTCCCCTGGACTTTTATCGAACAATACTAAAAGTCTTGCTTGTTACTCTCTCCATTGTACTGGCGGTGCAGTTTTTCCTGGTCTGACCGACTTCATAGCGCCCTCAACAACCTACCGGGGCGTCGATCGCTCACCTCATTGCCATCGAAAACCACTTCGCCATTTATCATCACCATATTTACTCCGACTGAAGGTGTATCGGGTTTTTTGTAGGTCGCTTTATCAATAATAGTAAGCGGATCAAACAATACTAAATCTGCAAAGTTTCCTGGCCGGATGACACCCCTATTCTTGATTCCAAAGACTGATGCAGTTGCCCCGGTCATTTTATGTATTGCCTGCTCAACAGAGAATAATTTTTTATCTCTGCAATAATGCCCAAGCACCTTCGGAAATGTACCCCAAAGTCTTGGATGCGGATGACTATCGTGGGGCAAACCATCGGAGCCGATCATTGAACCATCGAATTGTAGTACGCGCTCCAGATCTTCCTCACTCATTTGAAAGTAAATCGCACCCGCTGGTTGGAGTCGGTCAATGGTTTCATACAAATCGCATTGTAATTCAGCTGCTATGTCGCTTAAATTCCAGGTATCAAACTGCGGCATCGTTTTTGACCAGGTAACCATCACCTTACCTGAGCGTTGTACGAATTCCCGCAATAACACAGTGGAACTGGCGGTATAGGGGTACACATCGCAGGTTACAGACTGGTGATCCTGTGCAGTGGCAATTAATGCCAGGGTTTCCCGTGTGCGACCCCAGTTAGCCTGACCGCAAACCTTGTGATGGGATATTACCGTGGGCACATCGGCCTCCCGGCCGATGCGCAAGGTTTCTTCAATTGAATCCATCACGGCATCTTC
The DNA here is from genome assembly GCA_035593235.1 of Phascolosoma agassizii. NCBI lineage: Eukaryota > Metazoa > Annelida > Sipuncula > Phascolosomatiformes > Phascolosomatidae > Phascolosoma > Phascolosoma agassizii. Next base: position 21,506 of record JAVJHY011798197.1, read on the forward strand.
CTCGTTGCGCATGTGAGTTGTATACAGACGATCATAGTCATGCACCACCCTAGCCAATTCAATCACCTCCTCGGTTGGAGCTGACCATGCTGGAGGATACGCGAGACCAGTAGACATGCCTGCACATCCTGCTTCGAGACAATCAGCCAATACCTTGCACATTGCATCAATTTCACTGGAATCCGCTGGCCGATCCAGCTCACTCATGGCCCCTACGCGCAATGTTGAATGGCCAGTCAACATAATACTGTTGATGGTAGAGGGCTGCTTATCGATTTTTTCCGCATAGGCATCAAAATCGGGGAACTGCCAATCCTGTCGCTCACCAAGCAGATTGAGCGGCGGCACAGGCTCACGGTTTTTCAAAGGCGCAATACTCACACCACAATTACCGGTTACTACACAGGTCACCCCCTGACTCACCTTAGCGGACATATCCGGATAGGCAAGCAATGCTCGATCGTCATGGGTATGGGCGTCGATAAATCCAGGTGCCAGCACCATCCCGGCTCCATCGATGATGGTTGTGGCTTTTATATTCTGCGGCCCGCCAACAGAGGCGATGCGATCTTGTGACACTGCTACACTTGCCAAAACACCTGGCGAACCAGTACCGTCCACAACCAGGGCATTCTGAATAAAAGTATCGCATCGTTTGTCCATTGATATGATAATAGTGATCCTTTCCTAGCAAAGCAAACCGGTTGTCCTTCAGGCTGGGCCTGTTCACCAATTATTTAATTTGATGACTAAGAAAATTATTGTTTATCCAGATGGTGACGTAAACACTGCAAGTGATCTTGGCCCTGATCAAATTACCCGCCTGAAGGAATGTGGCGAATTTACCTTGCATACAAATGTTCCACCAGATAACCAAGCCTTTCTTAGGCGCATTCAAAATGCTGATGCAATGTTGCTTGGATGGAGTATTCCAAATGAAGTGCTTTGCCAGGCAACCTCACTTGAATTGATCTCGTTTACCGGAACGGGAGTGGAAAAATTTGTTGACTTAAAGTTGGCACAACAGATGGGCATTTCGGTGTGCAACACTCCCGGCTATGGCAATAATGCAGTTGCGGAACACGCTCTGGCGCTACTTTTCGCCTGCGCACGAAACCTAGGCACACACCAGCAAAATTTAAAAGCTGGCATTTGGGACAAGTCGGGTATCTGTATAGAGTTAGGTGGCAAGCAGCTGGGTTTGATTGGATTTGGTGGTATTGGTCAGCGTCTGGCGTACATGGCGTTAGCCCTTAATATGCGTGTTTCCGTTTGGACACGTTCGGCGGATCGCTATAGAGCAGCTTTTCCAGAAATACAATTTAAAAGCCTAGACTCTCTACTGGCAGAATCCGACATGGTTTCAATACATATTGCCCATACTGTAGATACTGAATATTTGGTAGATCACGGTGCGATGAGAAAAATGAAACCCGGGACCATCCTGATAAATACCGCACGTGGAGAGATTATTGACGAACATGCGCTGATAGCCGCATTGAAAGATGGTCATATTGCGGCTGCCGGTTTGGATGTTTTTGTGGATGAACCACTTCCCCAAGATCATCCGTTTAGCCAACTAAATAATGTCATTCTTACCCCACATATCGCATACGATACCCCGCAAGCTTCTATCCTGCTCAATCGTATTGCAGTGGATAACATCGTTAATTTCTATGCCGGGCAGCCATCGAACGTCGTGACGGCTTGGTAATATTCTGCCCATTAACTTCTCCAGATGGAAGCGGCTTAAAACTTGAAAATGAATAACCCTTCCTCACGCCAACACCGACCTTTGGCCGGCATTTTGTTCTGCACGTTTTCCTTGCTTGGATTTGCGATTCAGGATTCCATCGTTAAAAATCTGACTTCAAGGTACGCACTGCTGGAAATTCTTACCCTTCGCTCTATCATCGCATTTGTGCTTCTGCTGATTATAGGCCTCGCTCTTCATGGTGGTGGTATCTTACGGGCAAATAATCCAACTCCGCTTATGCTGCGAGGTCTGCTGGCATTTTGTGCCTTCACGACATACTACCTAGCCTTATCACAGATTCCATTAGCAGATGCAGCCTCGGTGTATATGACCGCACCGCTATTTGTCACTCTGCTATCCGCTGTATTGTTAAAAGAAAAGGTAGGTATACATCGATGGGGCGCCGTTCTACTCGGGCTCACTGCGGTGCTGATAATGTTATCCCCTGGTTCATCGGTGTTTCGTATAGCAGGCGCCATCCCTTTATTTAGCGCATTGTGCTACGCGATGATCCCCATTTTGAATCGCCGAGTCGGTATGTCTGAACACGCAATGACCATGGGCATCTATACAACAGTGACATACCTTTTTTTGATTCTAACGGCATCGGCATTGGTCCACGTATTTCCTCTTGAGCTGGACAGTCAAAGTGTAATTGCGAACTTTTATACGTCCTGGAGCAAGATCGCTACCAATGATCTTGTTGTGGCCATGGCAGCAGGTTGTTTATTTACGTTATCACTGTTAGGCATTACCCAAGCATACCGAATCGCAATTGTCAGCACTGTGGCACCATTCGAATATTCTTATTTGGTCTGGGCTACCGCAATTGGGTTTCTAATTTTTAGTCATGTGCCAAATTTGCGCACCATCCTGGGAGGGATCACTGTGGTAATTTGCGGTTGCTACATTGTTTACAGGGAAAACAAAGTCAAGCTACAGCACTAAAATTTTACTTCACCGAGTGAATCAATACTACACTCCTCCGATGAACCCATTCTCACACTTGTCAAATTCCACGAAAGGCATACTTTGTTTAATGGGTGCTTTGGTATTTCTAATCTTTAGCGACTCTATTATAAAATGGTTAAGTCCACGCTATGCTTTACATGAAATCACCCTTTTTCGCTCGGCTTTTGCTTTGATTGTAGTGATGTTTTTTGTCCATTTGGAGGGGGGCATACGAACCCTCAAGACTCGTCGCCCCGGGCTGCATCTATTTCGTGGTTTATTGTTGGTACTGGCGAATATATTTTTTTTCCTTGGTCTGTCGTTAATGCCGTTGGCAGAAGTAGTGGCTTTGTTTTTTACTGCTCCACTATTTATCTGTTTGTTGGCAAAACCTGTATTGGGAGAGCAGGTAGGGTTGGCCCGTTGGCTTGCCATTGCGGTTGGACTGGTTGGTGTAATTATCATGGTCCAACCAGACGCTGGTCATTTTTCTTGGTTTAGTATATTGCCGGTTTTGGCCGCGCTCACCTATTCGGTAATGCAAATGGTAACGCGCAAGTTAGGAATACGGGACTCCGCGGGGACCCTAACCTTCTACATTCAGATTGCCTTTATCATTGTTAGTGTATTAAGCGGGTTATCCATTGGGGATGGCCGTTTTAATACTTTTGACCAACCAGCACTTGAGTTCCTGTTCCGAGCCTGGCATTGGCCAAATCTTTTTGATCTAGGGTTATTGGCAGCTTGCGGATTAATTGTCGCATTTGGAAGTTACTTATTGTCTCAGTCCTATCGCATCGCCCAGGCATCCGTACTGGCCCCTTTTGAGTATACCTCCCTGCCCCTGGCCGTATTAGTTGGGTTTTTGGTTTGGGGGGACCTGCCCGGATTAAAGGACATATTTGGTTGTTTTCTTATCGTAGGTAGTGGGCTAATGGTTGTAGTGTACGAATCGAGGTCTAAACAAAAACTTGCCCCAAGCACACCGCCGGGATAAAAAATATCAAATCCATTAACCCTAATGGCACTTACTTAAGGCTGAATTGTCGAAAATAAAATAATATTCCGTCGCCCCGTACTTGATACCACGTGGTGGCCACGGGGCCCATTACCCATTGATCGTATAACGAATACCCGAGTTATGGATTCCGGATCAGGTCCGGAATGACCGAGGTTTAAGGCTTAAGTAAGTACCATTACCATTACCATTACCATTACCATTAACCCCATTTCATGTATTTCACCGTTTAACCAGGTATACAAACCTGAAACCGGAGAAAACCCATGAAAACCGCGCTAATAACCCTATCCATTGCAGCCACTCTGATAGTAACTGCCTGCTCAAATCAAACTGCCCACCCACCCGCTAAAGTCAGCGGTGAACACCGGGTATTACTAGATGCTGCTCAAACAATCTACAGATTAGAGAACAAACAGGATCCATCAGCTCGGACCGGCCTAAGCGAAGCAACGCGCCCCCAAATAATCGAGCACACCGCAGCGGCAGCATCCGCGCCCACCACTGTCAGAAACAAACAGGCAGCCGAAGTGTTTGAGGCCTTTCAGCCACAGGATCAGAGCCAAAGTGTGGCGAAAGCTTATCCACTTAATATGGCCGCAATCTTGCCTGCCAATGAACCAATAGATCGAGAAAATTACCTTCAATTCGAAGAAAACGGAGTAAACCTTGCCATCGAGCACCCTGTTTCCACTTTTAGTATAGACGTCGACACTGCCGCTTATAGCAATATACGCCGAATGCTGATGCAGGAAGGAAGACTGCCGCCGAGAGACGCGGTTAAAATTGAAGAGCTGCTGAATTATTTTAGTTACGACTACCCCAGTTCCGAATCCATTGATGCACCATTCTCTGTCAACACCGAAATGGCGCCAACTCCATGGCACCCTGGCAAGCATTTATTGCAAATCGGTATTAAGGGATACAAACCTGATCCACAATTGAGACCAAGAGCCAATCTAGTGTTTCTCATTGATGTATCTGGCAGCATGCAGGATTCTAATAAATTGGGCTTGGTAAAACGTTCACTTAACCTGTTAGTAGAAGAGTTGGATCCCATGGACAGAATTGCCATGGTTGTCTACGCAGGCGCGGCGGGGATAGTCCTGGAATCCACACCAATAAGCCAAAAGCATCGAATCAAACAAGGGATTAACAGCCTTAAGGCAGGCGGCAGCACTAATGGGGGGGCTGGCATACGCCTGGCATACGATATTGCAGAGGCTAACCTGATTAAAAATGGGATAAATCGAGTCATCATTGCCAGTGATGGCGATATGAATGTTGGCACGGTAAATCACGAAGCACTTAAAAATCTGGTTCAGTTAAGGCGCGAAAGTGGTATCAGCCTAACGACCCTTGGCTATGGCACGGGAAATTATAATTATGCCTTGATGGAACAATTGGCGGATGTGGGCAATGGCAATGCTGCTTATATCGATAATATTCGTGAAGCCCAGAAGGTGCTGGTAGATGAGATGCTATCCACCCTGTTAACCATTGCCAAAGATGTCAAAATTCAGATTGAGTTCAACCCAAATGTAGTATCTGAGTATCGTTTAATCGGATATGAGAATCGGATGCTCAATCGAGAAGATTTTCGCAATGATAAAGTGGATGCAGGAGAGATTGGCGCTGGACACACCGTGACCGCTCTATATGAGGTAGTGATGACTAATAGTAATGACAAATTGATCAGCGATCTTCGCTATACTCAATTGAACTCTAGCACTGTTAAATCATCGGAGCATCAAGGTCCGCAATCAGAAATCGCATTTGTGCGCTTGCGATATAAAAAACCAGATCAATCAAGCAGCAGCGAATTTGGGCAGCCAGTTTATCTCAGCACTATTAAGAAAGATATGAACAGCGCCAGCGGAAATTTGCGCTTTGCCGCTGCTGTTGCTGGGTTCGGTCAACTATTGCGTGGCGGTAAATTCACCGGCAACTGGAACTATAATCATGCTATCAAGCTAGCCAATGAAGCGCGAGGTATTGATCCTTATGGCTACCGTAGTGAGTTTATCTCCATGGTCCGTCTTGCCAACACATATGCACCTGCCCTAGTCCACATTGATGGATAAATTTCCTGGGTAATGCAATCACTAATTAAACAGCTAAAAAGCGACGAATCCCTTATGCTGGACTATCAGCGCGGGGATTCCATCGCTTTTGAGATTTTATATCGTCGTCATAAAGATAAGCTGTTTAATTTTATTTACCGAAGCTGCCAACACCCACCATCGGTTGAAGATATCGCCCATGATGCCTGGATGGCTGTAATTCGTAACATTAAGAATTACCAGCCCAGAGCAAAGTTCACCACTTATCTGTATCAGATTGCACGAAACAAAATTATCGATCACTGGCGCCAGCAAAGACCTGCTGATGTAAATATCGAGGATTCTGACCAATCAAACCCGTCCGAACTGGAATTCGCCCAAAGTAAAAGTGCTGAACAATTGCAAATGGTGAATGAGTTACTCAACGCCCTGTTAAAATTACCCCATGAACAACGGGAAGCATTTTTGCTTAAAGAAGAGGGTTTTAGTCAGAAAGAGATTGCTGCTATTACAGACAGCAAACCTGAGACTGTTAAAAGCCGCGTTCGCTACGCTCGACAACAGCTACGCACCTTAATGGAGGTGCCCGCATGAGCAGACAGAATAAAAAAGCATTATCGTCTCAATACCGAGATGCACCGCGGCTGGACTCTCCTGATCGGCTAGACCAGCGGATTTTGCAGGCTGCCGAGCAATACAAACCTGCTAAAGCTAGAAATACTGCTGGGTGGCTTCCCTTTCTTGCTTCAGCATGCTTGGGCGGTATTGCGGTTTTTTTCGCAATGCCCTATATCCAATATGATAATGAAACAATTCGCTTTGATGTTAAGCAAGAGCGTGCTTCAGAGGAAAGATTTCAAACAGAATTTGCCGCATCCCCTGCTGCAGTAGCGGTGGAATCAAAGGCAGAGAAATCAGCCGTAACTATTCAAAAGAACGTTGGTGCTACCGACCAGATTACAATTACCGGCTTAGCTGATGAAGGGCCGGTTGTTGCCTCTGAGCTCTCTGACAGCGCAATGTTGAGAGAAAATTCCGTCAGCACAACTATACAATCAGAAAATCAAGCGCTATCCGCCAAGTCCCAAGCCAGCGCAGCAGCCGAAGAGTACTTATCACTAGAAGAAATCGATCGTATATTGGCCGAAATCCGCAGTCTCAATAACCGAAAAATGACCGAACAAGCGCAGAATCTATTAGATCATTTACGCGCGCGCTGCCATGAGTGCGAACTTCCAAAAAAAGCGGGGGATTTAGAATAATCATTTCCTAAGGAACCTCTGATTTAAACATGAACGACCGATTTGAGCCCAAAAGTGACCCATATCCGCGTTGCGCAACTAACCAATAGCCCTGCTATTACTTGCGTTGCGCGCCTTGATCTTGATCATTTTGAATCTCAACTTGATCCGCCCAGTTTTTAATCAGAGGTTCCCTAATAATTAAACATCCCTGCAACCCCAGGGTGACATGCTTGTTCTTTATCGGTATAACCCTGAATCACCGCGCAGAAGATCTTAAATAAATCACGGCTAATGACTGAAAAAAACTATCGAATTGATGGACTCCAGTATGGCAACTGGTCAGAAAAAATATTTCGCCAAATGCGCGAGGGGAATGTCGATGCAGTACATGTCACCATCGCGTATCACGAAAATTTTCGTGAAACAGTTGCCAATATCGAGATATGGAATAGCTATTTCGAGCGATTTCCAGAATTAATAATCCATGGTAAATCCGCAACCGATATCAGCCGCGCCAAGGAGTCAGGGCGTACAGCCATTATATTTGGCTTGCAAACCCCCTCTCCAATGGAAGATGACATCCGCCTAATCGAAATTTTGCATACCCTTGGTGTGCGATTTATGCAATTGACCTATAACAATCAGTCTTTGTTGGCCACAGGCTGCTACGAAGCAGAAGATTCTGGGGTTACCCGTATGGGTCGGGAAGTGATTGAAGAAATGAATCGAGTAGGACTGGTAGTGGATATGAGCCATTCCTCGGAACGATCTACCCTAGATACTATTGAGATCAGCAACCGTCCCATTGTTATCAGCCATGCTAACCCATCATATTGGGAATCTGCATTACGCAACAAATCTGATACGGTTTTAAAATCTCTTAGTGAAACCGGTGGTATGTTGGGATTTAGCATGTACCCCCATCACCTAAAAAATAAAAGCCAGTGCACGTTACAGAGTTTTTGTCAGATGATCGCTAGAACCGCGGAACTGATGGGAGTGAACCATATCGCCTTGGGTTCGGATCTATGCCAGGACCAGCCGGACACCGTAGTGGAATGGATGCGGGTGGGAAGATGGACAAAAAAAATCGATTATGGTGAAGGCACTGCGAATAATGCTGGATTTCCAGAAATGCCTGAATGGTTTAGTGACAATCGAGACTTAGGCAAAATTGAAAAAGGACTAATGGAAGTTGGATTTAGTAGTGATGAAACAATGAAAATTATGGGCGGCAATTGGCAAAGGTTTTTTGAGCAAAACTTTGGTCCTATCAATCCCGCCAGTTAGACCCCTGGGCTAAATCCAACGGTTGCCAATATTCAAATTGAACATGTTTAAGATTTCCATTGTATTTTTCTGGCTTCCTGAAAATATAGCCTAAGGGGAATATTAAACTTTCCCACATGAGAGTCTTTGCTGCAGTAGCGAAACTTGGCTGTGCCAGCGGTGCAGTAAAACAACTCTCTGTCTGATTTTGTAGATTGTATCTAGCCTGCCATCCTTCAATGGCAGGCTTTTATTATTTCAGAAACTTATTGCAAACTACAAAAATATTGTCCGAAAAATACCCAGGATAGACAACACAATCATCAACCCAAGAGCGAATTGGCGATAAGTATGGGAACTAGACTGACGGAAGAACCTTTCGCCTACCAACAATCCAACGAGTAGAGGTAGAACTAACCAAGCCACACGTGTTAGTACGACCTTATCGAGCAATCCATTGGAATACGTGATCATCGTGCCAAAAATATATAGCCCGAAAAAAGTGGCTACAAATATCGCCCTGGTTTTTTCGCTGTCGTAGCGAACGCCAAGGAATATCACAATGGCCAGCAATCCGCCAACAGATCCTAGGCCGCTGCCAAATCCAATTAACATACCCGATATCACGCCGAGTTTATTGGTCATTGGAGTATGAATACGATATCCCTTCCAGACAAGCAATGCGCAAATTAGCACCGAAAAATAAATAAACAACCGAGTGAGATTTGCCGGCAAGGCGAGTAATAGATATTGCCCCACTGGCAAGGAAACTGCACAACCCAACAAAACATACCCCAGTAGTCGCGTATCCACCGACGAAATGACTGAACGAATCATATGAATACTAGCCACGATCTCCAATATGTAAAGCATCGGCACCAACTCACTTGGCGAAATAAAGATTGATGCGGCGATTATTGCAATGGCAGAAAAGCCAAACCCTGCATACCCACGCACTACAGCGGCAGCGAATATCAGTATTGCAAGAAAGATAATATCTGTAGTGGGAACGAACTCCATCAATAATTAAATTTCCAAGTGAATATGCAATTGTATTTATTATTGAGCTACTCGGTGGAAAAGCACAGTTTGCATTGATTATGTAAACATCGTACTTTATCAGGAGCTAATCACAACCACATCCAAAAAACCCCAGCAAGAATGGTTGTTTAATTTCTTAGCACCAATGACCGACAAAATACCCAACTTCGACAAAATTGAATCAACTACCGTCGGTCATTATGATGATAATGCCGCCTCTTTTTTTAGCAGCACAATTGATCATGATGTAACCCAAAATTACCAGGCATTTCTTGCACCATTCCCAGCGAAGCAAAACCTTGATATTCTTGATCTTGGTTGCGGGCCGGGAAGGGATTTAAAATACTTTCATTCTCTTGGGCATCGACCAGTCGGTCTTGACGGCAGCCCATCGTTGTGTGAGATGGCTCGACAATACTCTGGATGCAAAGTATTGCAGCAGCGATTTACCCATTTATCTTTACCGGATTCATCCTTTGATGGAGTTTTTGCTAACGCGTCTTTGTTTCATGTGCCGAAAGTCGCACTACCAGGCGTATTAAAAAAGCTGCACAGCATAATTCGAGCCGGCGGCATACTATTTTCGTCTAATCCACGGGGAAATGAAGAAGGCTGGTCCGGTCAGCGATATGGCCACTATATGGAATTCGAGGATAGCAAGAATTATTTAACCACCGCTGGGTTTTCTGTTCTAAGCCACTATTACCGACCAGCTGGGGTACCGCTGGAACAGCAACCCTGGTTAGCCATGGTGAGCCAGAGAATTTAATCCAGTTTACACGATCCAATAATTGGTTTAGCTGCCCTGGCGTCTTGATGTTTGTTCCCGCCGATAAGTTGCTGGCCCCACATCAAAATACTTTTTAAATACCCGCCCAAATGCTGCTTCGGATTTGTACCCCACCTGCTCGGCGATATCTATTATCGGTAGCTTTGTACCAAGCAGTCGCTGTTTTGCCAACTGCATGCGCCATTGAGTAATATATGTCAATGGTGTAGTTTGTAAAAGTTGACTAAATTTATTGGCTAATAGCGTGCGTGACACCCCGGCGACCGAAGCTAAGCTTTCCAATGTCCACGGCTGATCAGGAGTTTGGTGTATGGCTTTTAACGCTTTAGCTATAGCTGGATCGGCAAATCCCGCAAGTTTTCCAGCGACATCCTTATTTGATTCAAGATAACTTCGTAACGCTTGGGCAAAGATAATCTCAGACATTTTAAGGGTAATTAAATCGCTGCCAAACTTATCCTGCCCTGCCTCCTCACCAATAATTTTTAAAGTGTGCTCCATCCAAGTGCCGGCGATACGCCCATAATTTTTGATATGAATATAGTGCGGTAAATCATCGATCAGCAAATGACGTGCATCTGGGTCAACAGAGAAGTGCCCGCATATCAATTGGGTTTCGTGGTGGCTTCCAGGTCGGCCGTAGACCAGAGTACCATGACCGGTAAATCCTGACTGGCTGACAACCTGATCCAGTTGTACAGCCTGACCTTCGGTTTTTGGATCGCAGTATAGAGTGTGACTGGCACCCCGGGTAATGATAACCAGATCTCCCTGCTCCAGAGACACCGGGTCTTCCGATGGTCTGATACGGACAAAACATCGGCCACGATGGGCATAGTGAAAGCGGGATACCTTTTCATAGGCAGGCACCTGAATACTCCAAGGAGATGTAAAAGACGTCCTAAAATACAGCGTCCCAGTAAGATTCAAGCGGGAAAGTATGTCACTTAGCAGGTCCATTCAGGGGAAATTTGCTTTAGGTTTTATCCAGAATATTCAAATTTATCTGTACGAATGATCAAATTATATGGTATTTTTATCATTAATAAACAAGTATACATGGTTTCTAATTCGGTTGTCACTGAAACGACTTCGGTATTTCAGTTTTTTAAATCTCAAACGGAATAAGACATGAAACCATCTAGCATTCTCACACTGATCAGCCTTTCACTGGCAATGGCAACGGTGGGGGGCTGTGCCAGTCAGGTTGCCAGCGCCCAATCGCCGGCGGACTTGAACGATCTGGAAATAGCCCATGTTGCCTACACAGCAGACAATATTGATATTCGATACGCCCATCTTGCTCTGGCCATTTCCACCAACCCGGAAATTCACAAATTCGCCGAAACCATGATCCGCGATCATACCGCGGTAAATACTCAGGCCCTCGCCCTTCTCGAGAAGCTAGGCGCGGATCCCGTGGATAACTTCCTTAGTCAATCCCTCACTGAAGGTTCCATTGCCTTAGTGGATGAAATGAGCCAGCTACGCGGTAAAGAGTTCGATCAGCGCTATGCTGAGAATGAGCTTGGATATCATAAGGCAGTGAACGATCTGGTAGAAAACGCATTTATCCCCAATATCGAAAATGCTGAGGTTAAAGCACTATTCGAAGCCGGGCTAGGAATATTCAAAGCACATGAAGGCCACGCGGAAATGATGGTTAGCAAGGTAAAGTAGTGATTGGGTATAAACAGTTTTACAAAACTGCTTTGGTCGCGACGGCCCTGTCTGTCGCGACCCTATTTCCAAAAGTGGGGATGGCAATTGAAATTACAGTGGAAATCGCAAATTTCGCCTTCGAACCAATTGATATAACCATTAACCCTGGCGATATTGTGATATGGATCAATCGCGATATTGTTCCCCACACCGCTACTGCAAATGATATGAGCTGGGACACTGGGGAAATAAAACCGGGTGAATCGGCACAATTGGAATTTGCTGAAGAAACGATTCGTGAGTATTTTTGTATCTATCACCCGATGATGAGTGGAAAGCTATAATGCCGCTTTACTTAAAATAGCCTGGAGTAGTTTATCCAACTGGTTGGCAAAAGCCTGCCGGTCTTTGTTGGAAAATGGGGCGGGTCCGTCACTTTGAATACCACTGCCCCTCAGGCTATCCATAAAATCACGCATATTCAATCTTGCGCGAATATTATGCCTGGTAAAAAGATCTCCCCTGGGACTGAGAGCAATTCCGCTGGCATCGAGTACCTCAGACGCCAGTGGAATATCGCTGGTTATCACAATATCCCCCGCTGATAATCGCGTTACAATTTCATTGTCTGCCACATCAAATCCCTGTTTAACCTGTATGCAATCCACGTAGCGGGATGCCGGTTTCGAAATATGGCTATTTGCCACTAAAGTGACTCGAATGGGAAGCCGCCCTGCGGCCCGGTATAGAATCTCCCGAATTGCTAGTGGGCAGGCATCTGCATCCACCCATATTCGGGTACTGGTAATATTGGGCATCTTTCAGATAGATTCAAATTTACAATTTCACACATGCAGGGGATGAGAATGCTTCACCTACCTATTTATTCGTTACGAAGTATATTACTTTACGCCATCGTATTGCTCACGGGATTTTCCGCAATGGCCCAAGAGCAATCTATTGATCCTGAAAACCTGCCAAATGGTCAAAATTACTTGGCACAGACCTATCGCGATTGGCAACGTATTTGTAACAAATCTGATCAAGGGGAAGATCAGTGTCATATCTATCAGCTAATAAAAAGTGAAGACGATCTACCTCTCGGTGAGCTAATTCTTTTAAAAGCCACCGAACCTGAAGGGATTTCCGCCGCGGCCACTATTGTCGTACCCCTGGGAACGCTATTAACTGCCAGGCTTAAACTCATCATTGATCAGGATACTACTGGAGACTATCCATTTTCTTGGTGCGATAAAGCCGGGTGTTACGCCAGAGTTGCGCTGACTGATGATGAGGTACTTGGGATGAAGAGAGGCAATAGCGGAAGCATTCATATTGAATCTGTTTCAGCACCGGGTGTTCCAGTAACCCTACCTGTGTCATTTCTCGGATTTACCGCTGCAATAGGCGATTTACGATAGCATTAAACCTTAAACAAAATTTAAAAATGAAACTCGATTCAGAACCTCTGCATTCGCTTGAGATACCGGTTAGATGGTGTGACCAGGATAGATATAAACATGTAAATAATGTTGCCCACTTCCAGTATTTTGAAGAGGCCAGAGGTCAATGGCTAGCTTCCTGTGGATTTGCCATGGACGGGCAAGGTACCGGACCGGTATTAATACACTGCGAGGCAACCTATCTTAAAGAAATTAACTACCCTTGCCTTCTAACGATTCAAACCTGGGTACGGCAACCTGGTACTACCAGTGTTCGATTATTCCATCGCATTGTAGACGCTGGGGGCCAAACTCTTTATGCCGAAGGCAGTGTGAAACTGGTATGGGTCGATCATTCTGAGGGAAAATCTATTCCCTTGCCTAGTACTTTAAAACAGCTTGCCATGGAAAACGGCATTGTTTGATGGCATATATACGCGCCGTTATTGCACCAACAATTGAAGCGCAATTCAGAAACCTCTGGATCCAACAGCTTACTGACGCTGGGCTTGTTGAACCTATATTACCTGTAATACAAAGCTGAATTCCTTGCCACCTGATTTTTTGTTGCAAACATCGATCACGGAATTGTGTAAAAGCATTATTTGCCGCGCAATGGAAAGACCCAACCCAGCACCTAATTCAACATTATCTGATTGTTTGCCTTGATAGAACCGGTCGAATAATCTGTCAATTTCATACTCTTCTATAGGTCTTCCACCATCCCAAATAGCAACTTTCACTTGGGCTTCGTCCTTTTCCAGTCTCACCACAACCTTGTCTCCGCGCTTAACAAAATGTATTGCATTAGCAATCAAATTCTCTAAAACCCGCTGGATCAAGCTAATATCTCCAAGCACGCGGGGCACCTGTGGGCAAGACGTCACCTCCAGTACTACACCTTTTTTATCTGCTCCAATTTTTTGCTGTTGCACGACATCCTGAACCAGATCAACGACATCGAATGGTTCTTTTCCAGCAATCACACCTCCAGCTTCTAGCTTTGCCAATTCGAAAAGCTCCTCAATCAATACCGCCAATCGATTAGTATTTTGAATGGCAATATCTAAATAGCTTGCACGTTGCAACGGACTGATTTGATCACCGCGAGATTGTAATATTTCCAAATACCCCAGAACCGACGCTAAAGGGGTGCGTAAATCGTGTGAAATATTGGCAACCAGGTTTCTGCGCTTCTCATCGTTGTCTTCTAAAGATTCTATCTGATGTTTGATTCGCGCAGCCATCGCGGTAAATTTTTGTTCGAGTTTAAAGATCTCATCACCGTGTTTTAATGATGGTGAATTGGTAAATGAGGGTGGCTGTTCGATTTGACTTTGGAAATTTTCAACCCGTTTCGATAATCGAGTTAATCGGCGTGTTACGGTCCACAGAATCAATAGACCCGCGACCAACCCCACCAACAAGCTCATTATTAAAACCCGCTGACCGAGTGTATGAAGATATTGCCGCTGCAATAGTTGATCGACGGCATCATAAGCTTCACCTCTCAATACAATATAAAGATACCCAAACATACCGTCGTTAGTATTAATTGGCGCTACTGAAAAGGCCTTTCCACGCTCCAGACTACGGGGATCATCACCCAGTACTGGTTGGTACTCTTCGTTTTCCAGAAATGTTTTGATAGGATCTAACGACACATTTTTACGAACAACTTTATCTTTCGGCGCAGAAAAGGATAATATTTTCCCAACGGTATCAATAATATATATCTCTATATTAGGGTTAATTGTCATATATTCAGCAAGTAGCTGCTTTAACATGGTATCGCTCAGCTCTCCTGATTGAATCAGATTTTTCTCATTAATCAGATTGCTAGCCAAATCTTTATTAAATGTCTGTACTACAAGGTCAGTATATTGCTTACCGAGGAACCAGTTGGTTCCCACAGACAATCCACCCACCAGCAAGAGAACCAGAACTAGTGCGATTGCAAGCTTCGAATAAAGCGTCCTAAACATGCGCAGAGTGCGCTAATTCTTCGTTTAACTTATACCCAATTCCCCAAACAGTTACGATGTATTCAGGATTGGCCGGATCAGACTCAATTTTTCCACGAAGTCGATTGATATGGGTATTAACAGTGTGTTGATAAACGCCGTTGGCATATCCCCAGACTTGCTCAAGCAACTGCTTCCTTGAAAATACCTGGCCAGGGTGACGCACAAAATAGAGCAGTAGTTCGAATTCTCGTACTGTCAGCGCAATAATCTGGTTTTTAAGTTTTACCCGATGTTTATCGCATTCAATATAAATATCACCAAAGCTTTCATGACTTGCTGTTACAGGGATTCGATCTTTTACTAGGTTAGAACGACGAA
>JAVJHY011799286.1:0-36988 GCA_035593235.1 Phascolosoma agassizii
AGTTGGCTTATGCTAAGAAGGTTATGTTTCAAACCATCAACAAGCAAAACATTTTCAATAGAAGGGGAAGGAATTTTCCCTTTGCTATTGTCTCCAAATGTCACAAATCCACCATCTTTTGGCTTGAGAGATGTAAACATCGATTGGTCACCTGTCATATGACGTGAGCAGGCACTGTCGAGGTACCACATCCCTTCCTTGACTGAGGATTTGAGACATACCTGCAAGGAGAATTAAGTTTTGACTTTTGGTACCCAAATTTTCTTGGGTCCTTTGATATTAGCTAATTGAGGGTGTGTTCCTTTAGGAACCCAAACCTTCTTAACAGATTTATTTGAAGCTATTCTATGTGGACAGTGGGTGACATTGTGTCCATGCTCATAACAATGAAAACAAGTAGTATTTGTATGGTTCGATGATGCTTTGACAAAAATGTTGCTCAAAAATTTTTGATTCTTTTTGGGCTTATAACCAATTCCTGCCTTGTCAAAGACACACTTTTGCATGCCTAGAAGTTTATCCAGGTTGTTCTTTCCTTGAGTGAATTTGTAAACAGTTTTTGTAAGGTCTTCAGCCTTTACACTCAAGACTTTGTTTTCCTCTTTTAAATCAGAAACTTGTTTTAATAAGACAGATTTTTCTTCTTTCAAAGTTTTGAGTTCAGAGGAAGATGAAAGAACTGATTTCTTTAAAGCAGAATTTTTGGCTCCTAATTTTCTCAATTCTTCATGCAATTCTTCAAAAGCATTTTGTAATTCTTCTAAAGAAAAGGATTCAGAAGTTACCTCCTCATCTTCCTTGGCCATGAGGCACAGATTTGCAACTTCATTTTCTTCCTTTTCTTCCTTTTTGTTGTCCTCCTCCTCATCCATCTTGAGATTCATCTCATAGGTCATGAGAGAACCAAGAAGTTCTTCTAGGCTGAGTTTGTTGAGGTCCTTGGCTTCTTGAATAGCTGTGACCTTGGCTTCCCAGCTCTTTGGCATGCACCTCAGGATTTTCCTGACCATTTCTGCATTTGTATAAATCTTGCCAAGAGATTTTAGTCCATTTATGATATCAGTGAAGCGAGTAAACATGTCAGATATAGTTTCATCATGCTTCATTCTGAATAATTCATAATTATGTACAAGTAAACTAATTTTTGATTCTTTAACTTGATTTGTACCCTCATGGGTAACTTCAAGCCTATCCCAAATTTCTTTTGCGGTGTCGCAAGTTGAGATCCTATTGAACTCGTTGGGATCAAGTGAGCAATATAGGAGATTCATGGCTTTGGCATTTTTCTGAATCTCCCTTATATCGATGTCAGTCCATTCACCCTCAGGTTTAGGGACAATAGCCCCTTCAATGGTTGTGGTGGGTCTCTTAGGTCCATTTATGATGACCCGCCAAAGGTCATAGTCTACGGCTTGAATGTAGATTTTCATTCTAGCCTTCCAGTAGTTATAATTCGTTCCATTGAACAAAGGGGGTCTGTTGGTCGATTGACCTTCAGTTTGGGCAGGTCCAAAACTAGAGGTTGCCATGTAATAACTCTCAGACTGTTAAGTCAAAAACAAGAGCCCAAGCTCTGATACCAATTGTTAGGAAACAGGCAACCCAAGAGGGGGGGGGAATTGGGTTTCTTTGCTAGCAATGGATATTTAAAAATAACTTTTTAGAACAACTCTTAATAACTCACAGAACAGATATGCAATTAAAACTTAATGCAAGAATTAGAAAGAGAGGGATAGAGATAATGAACCGGACACCAGGATTTATAGTGGTTCGGCTTGAACTTTGCCTACGTCCACTCCTCAAGATCTCCCTTGAGTGTTTTCACTAAACAGAATACTTCCGGGCGTATTCCAAGCCTTTACAAGCGTCAAGCTTCTACTTGAGCTATCTGAATGTTTACGGGCACATTCACAAGCCTTAGCAAGCTTCAAGCTTCTACTACTTGAGCTATCTGAATGTTTACGGGCACATTCACAAGCCTTAACGAGCTTCAAGCTTCTACTTGAGCTATCTGAATGTTTACGGGCACATTCACAAGCCTTAGCAAGCTTCAAGCTTCTACTTGAGCTATCTGAATGTTTACGGGCACATTCACAGGCCTTCACAAGCTTCAAGAAGATTCTCTGAAAACAAGCCTCTGTTTTCTTCTAATCTCTCTTGAGCTTCTTCCTTGATGAGTTTCTCTTACTCACTCAAAGGTTTACAGGGTGACTCACCCTCAGTTACAATGAAAGGTATATAAAGTGTAACAGTCACTCTCTTTACAAGATAGATGTAAAACAATCAAAGCGTAGTAAAGAGAAGTGATAAAAACAAGAACCAGAGATGTATAACAGATGAGCAGAACTTGTTTATCTCAGAAATGGATTTGATCGATTGAGCGTGTGCTTGAGTTTATTTTCTTCTGGATCTCTGATCTTTCGATCTGCTGTCTTTCTACTTCTGCTGAGCAGCCATCTCCTTTTATAGGTTCTTGAGATTTTTGACCGTTGGAGAAGATCTTGCATTTAATGCTTCAGAACTGGACCGTTGGAGGAGCATTAAATGCTGCAAAAACTATCCGTTGAGATCTGCAGAGATTTGAATCTCAGTGATTGGGTCGACACAACTCAGTTTTGTGTCGGCACAAAATGACTAGGGCAGGGATCTCCAAGCTGTTGGGTCGACATGAAACTCCTGAGGTGTCGACTCAATTCTGCATCTTTTTCTTCCAACGATTTGGGTCGACACAAAAGGTTCTTGTGTCGATACAAAATTTCTGCAGGCAGCCTCGGTAGATTTGTGTCGACACTAATTCTTCTGGGGTCGACACCAAACTTCTGCAGGCGGCTTCGGGACATTTGGGTCGACACGATTTGTTCGTGGGGTCGACACCAAATTTCTGCAGGCGGTCTCGGTTGATTTGTGTCGACTCGTTTTCTTCTTGGGTCGACTCAACCCTTCTGAGATCATTGGTGGGAATCACATTTGTGTCGACACAAATTGGTTTGTGTCGACTCAAAAGAGTCCTGCTTGCTTTGGCGCTTATTTTTGTGTTGACACAAAATGCATTTGTGTTGACACAAAATCTTTATGTTCCTGAGGATCAACTTTGAAGCAAGGTTAGGGTGTTAAATCATTTGATCCATTCATGGTGTTAACCTTGAGTGTTCAAAATGTGTTAACACTTTCATTTAGGAAATAATGAATATTATCCACATTAAAGAATATTTATTTATAGAAAATGAAATATTAAAATCATCAAAATTAATTAATGAAGCACTTGGGCTAACATTATCCTAAATTGTTATGGCCTTATAAGGAAATTCTTCTGGAAGGCCTAAATGAAAAGTAGGGAGTTGTGCCTTACTCCACAAAGCCAGGTGCCTGCGCGGGAGGGTTTTTTTGTTGGTGGGGCTGGGGGGACAAAGGCATATAAAAGAATCTAAGGTTGGGAGTGCCTATGACAGCGTTTATATATTTTGTATATTCTAAGAAATACTTTTACATTGTTGTAATATATAAGTTAAAATATAAACAAATATTGTAGATTTGTGTCAAATAGAAATTATATTTTATAAATATAAATACATGTTATGCAAATATAAAATATTATAACATATTTGAGTTAATTTTATTCTATAATCTTATGGATGCTATAGATTTTCTCTTACTTTATAGCTTTTCTTTTGTCTTTTGCGATTGATATGTTTGAGATGTTCCATCCTAGTTGGGAATGAGACTCTTTCTCAATGGGAGCGAGGTTTTTATAAAATTATTACTTTGGAGTGCAGGAGCAAGGTTCAGAAACGGATTCATAGGTAGATCATGAATGTTTGGAACCTCCCCTATCAAAATCAGCTCACTTTTACGCATTTTGATGCAAACAAACACACATCTCATGTATCACAACCAGTCTTCCTCTGCTTCATAAAACATCACTGTATTGGCTGCGAAGGGGAGATGCAAAGGAAATATGGATTTCCTTTTGCCCCCACCTCACCCCCACTTCACCATCTCATAACCCTTGATTAAACCCCTACTTTCCTCGCAATCATCTTGCTTAATGTCTCCATCATATGAATAAAAGATTTAGCCAATTGTCTTGATTGTGGAATATCATGGAGAAATACGAATCTGGGTTAAGGGGAAAGAGGATCCCATGCCTAAAGCCTGAAAAAATGAGAGGAAAAAACCAACCCTTGAAACTAGAAGAACTTGATTATCTCCATTGGGTAGTCATTCACCAAAATAGAGAAACGAACAATGGAGATAGAAATTTATCCGACCCACAACCCATGACTTGAACCCAACACGATACGACCGATCAATCGGATGGGTTGGTGGCGACGCGCGGGTGTGTGTTTTGAGCTGAACCCACCCTTGGGTAAATTCTCTCCGTCCATAAAACTGGGTACCCCCAAGGAGCCCTCTCGTTAGTCCAAAATTGGCTTATATATGCCAGTCTAAAACCTTTTTTCCGATTGATGTGGGATTGGTTTCATGTTACCCAATTTTACCATTTTCGAATGACGCATTATAGAGTCAATTTCTCATTCACCCATTTATGATTTTGAATGCTACAAAGTTTATGATTATACTATTCACGGAGATAAATATTTGAATCATCAAAAAAAGATTAAATCATTCTAAAGTTATTTAATTTCAAAATTAGCTAAAAAACCATGTTCAAAGGTTCAAAACCCAATTTATTTTTATCAAGTTACACTAAAATTATCCGTCCTTAAATGCACTTGAACATAATTTAATCAAAAACTTATTATCAACACTAACAACATAGTAAAACAACTTCAACCGTCTCAATATAAAATCTTAACATCGCAAAGAATTTTCGTTAGAATCATTCTTAATTCAAACAAACAATTAAAGAAAAATGCATAAACTAAAAAATATACAAAACTAAATATATTTTCCAAATGGAAGATAAAAAAAGTTGGATTTGAAATAAAGAGTGAGAAGGAAATGGGTTTAACATATATATATATATATATATATATAGAGAGAGAGAGAGAGAGAGAGACAGAGAGAGAGAGAGGTGTTTAAATTTTGAATAAAGTGATAACAAACTAAATCTTTAAATAAAGTGAAAAAGAAGAGTTAATTAGTAAGAGAACAAATAAGGAGAGAAATGCCACATAAAATAAATGTTTCATTAAGAATATATGTATATATATATATATATATATATATAGAGAGAGAGAGAGAGAGAGAGAGAGAGAGAGAGAGAGAGAGAGAGAATAAAGTTAGTTGGTAAGAGTGGAGGAATAAATATTTGGGAGTCCCGAAGCACCATGTGCCGTGCTCATATGGTGCTTTCATTCAATTATATTGTGAAAAATATTATGCGTGGAGTAATGTTATTGAGTAGTAAAAGATAAAAATAATTCATTCAATGTGCATTATATATTTTTATTTATCAAGAATACATATAGTAGTACTTTGGGAATATCTAATAATTCTCCACAGTGGAGAGAGAAAAAGTATGTCTCATTAAAAAGCACTTCTCCCATGTAAAAAGGAAAAGAAGAAATAGAGAAAATGGTGGAAAAAAAGTAAAAAATGAAGAGAAAAAAAATGTTGAGAATTGATTTCATAACATTTGAAGAGTTAATTGTAGGAGTGTGCAAATAACTCGCTAACCCGCTTTAACTCGTCAATTTAACTCAACTCGTGTTGGTTGCGTTAGTGAGTGGGTTGGATTTGGTGAATTGAGTAATAAAAATATGAAGGTGAATTGGTTTCGAATTATATTTTTTTAACCTGCCATCAACCCAGTTGTCTAAAAGTATATATATTAATATTAATTATCGTATTTTTACATGCGGCGAATCTTAACTTTATATATTTTTTTATATTTATATAAATTTTTTATAATTCATGAGGAACAAATTAGAACATTTATTATTTTTATTACTATTTTATATGTTGTCAGTATTTTTTTCAATAAGCATGTAATGTAAATATTATTGTTATAAATATTTAATTATGTTGTTATTATTATTATTGAATTACTATTATTATTTTTAGTTAGTTTTTTACTTTGCATATTAAATACAATTTTTTTTAAAAATACAATATATTTATATTTTTTAGAAATAAATTTTAAAAAAATAATATTAAGACTTTGCAACTTTTTAACCCACCAAATTGCCTAAATCGCTCGCTGAAACCGCTAAAAAATATCACCAAACTCGCTGATATTGATGATCAGTGAATTGGTAGTGGGTTGAAAAAACGACCATCCGTCAAAAGTGAATTAGTTAAATTTTTTTCTCTACCCATCTCGTTTCATCCACGCACACTCCTAGTTAATTGTATTAATTATGATAAATGTCATATCAAACTAACATCTCTTATATTATAGATATAAACATAGATACAAATTAGCAAAATTTTTCTATCAACATTTTTTTCTTTGACAGTTTTAATTCTCACGCTATCGGCTTTTTATTTTCTCTCTTATTAAATTGGGAGTGTATTCGAGTGAACGATATTAAGATAGCAAAGAATATTTTAACCCAAGCTCGGAACTTGATTGGGCCATAGCAGACTTTGGCCTGTTTGGGCTAAAATTCTAGAATCTTGTTTATTTTTGTTCTCTATCATTTTTTTATTTTTTAACTATTTTTTTTTTACTTTTTTGAATCTTCTCAATGAGGTGAATTGAAAAAATAAAAAGAATTGATTAAAAAATAAAAAAATTCATTAGAAATGAAATAAGCAACATAAGATTTGACTTATTAGATTACTTTGGTTTCTTTTTGTTTTTTTTTTCTTTGAATTTTTTAATATTTTGATTAAAATTTTATTTTTCGGCTCGTCTTGACAAAAGAAGTCAAAAAATATAATAATTTGACTAAATGATAACAAAAGTATAATAGTTTGATTAAACAATTAAAAAATAATTATTAAAAAACAAAATCAAATAAGAAAATAAGAAATTATGGCTCCGTTTGATAAACGTTGTAAATTGTCTGAGATTCATAGTGAGGTGGAATTAATGTATGAATTGAACATGAGGTGGGATTAGTGATGAGGTAGTAGTAATTTTTTTATATTTGATTTATGTAGGATTTGGTAATAGACTAGATAAACTCATATTTGATTTGGGTGGGATATAATTATATTTTTAAATTTTTAATATTATCATTGTATTAAATAAATAATAAAACATTCTCTTTAATTTATTGAACTTGTTTCATTTTTATTAATTTTTTAAAATATTTTAAATTCAATTGGACGATTTTTATTAGTCTATTAAATCTTTTCAAATATTTTAAATTCATTTTTATTGATTTTTTAAACGTATAATTTACCATTTAAAATACAAATAAAAGCCATTTAAAACCATTTAATGAGATGACAGTCCAAGAGACCTCTTTAATGGGATGTCAGTCTTTCTCCACTACTGCAAAGCAGAGAATATTTAGGCAAAAGTCCATATTTACCAGCTAAAACAATCAATAGTCTAAATTTAATAGCCAAAATGACGTTATTTTTGTAAAATTAAATATGAATCATTTGTTGTATTAGATTCCACGTGTCATTATCCCAATGTGCAAAGCAGAGGAGTTGCACCCTTCACACTTCTTTCGAGCATCTTCTTCTCCGACGTGTCATTATCTCAAAATGACGTTGAATTTACGGTGAACGGCGAACGTCGAATGGCGACAGTAAACTCTGACAGAGCCAGCGTCTTTTTCTCTCCATCTCCACCGCCAACCATTGCTCCGTCCCACATAATTATAGTCTTTTCTTCTCCATCTCCATGGCCAACCATTGCCGCCCCCTCCCCTTTAGTCGTCGATTGGTGGTGCACCGTTTCTCTTTACACCAATTAGACCAGTGCCAAACTTTAACTGAACAAGCGTCTTTTGGTATTAATTTTAATATTATTCTTGTATTTTTATTTTAGGATTTCTTAGTTTCGGAAGATAAAGAAGCCATAAAAAAACATTGTTTAAAAAACGCATGGGTAAAATTGTAAAAAATTACCAACCAAATGGATTGGATTAACAATAAGGGTCGAGATCAATATTAACCAACTCTCATCTAAGTCCAATAAATTTGCATTGCGATAGGTCCGACCGCCAACCCTACCCAAATTGTAGTAACTAACTCTAATCTAACTACCCGAAAAACACAAATTATATGAACTCTTATTAAAATCTCTGCAACTCCGTAGCTCTTAAAACCTAACGACTTTTTACCGCTCGGAGCCGAACAGGCAGTGGCGGCCTCCTCCTGCACGACCACGACCACGACCACGACCACCTCCCCCCTCCTCTTCTTTCTCCTCCTTCTCTCTCTCTCTCTACACGCACACACACATACCTACAATATATATATATATATATATATATATATCACATGGCGACGGCGGCGGAAGCTCTGGCCGTGAAGTCGCTGAACAAATCTCCAGGTCGCAGGCGCTTTGTGGTAAGCTCTCTAACTCAAAGCGAAGTCTGTTTTTCTGTGTATTGTATTCAGTTCTGGTTTTCCTGCTGTTTCTTAGCAACCAAACAGTCAGAACGAGAGTAAAACTCTTATAATTCCGAGATAATATGCTTATAGCTCTCTATTTTGGTTTTTGTGAGAATTGGTGGATGGTCTTTAAGTGTTTTCGGGTTTGATTGATGTGCAGTTCAAGACATTTTCTCAGCGTGTTGAGGAAATTGATATTGATGTCTTCCGAAGTCTCGATCCTCTCAAGACTGAGCCCTCCGAAGGCTCCTCCTTTTTCCGGGACTGTCTTGTGGAATGGCGGGTATGCTGTTTTTTTTTTCCTTTTCTTTTTGCCTTTATCTTTACTCCTTGTTTTTTGGGTGAATTTAAAACTCTTTGTTGTTATTATTTAAGATAAAGTATGAGTCTTAATTGGAACTTGTTGCTCTTGAGAACTTTGGAAAAAAAATTGTTGAAGCAGTAACCGGACATTTGCAATCTTGCATCAGTTTCGCGTCATATTCAAGCTTCCTTTGTAAAGATTTTCACATTGTTGCTGGTTCTTTTTGTCTAAATTTAACTGTTAAGAGGTCAGAGGCTTTCAAAAAAGACACAATTTAGCTATAAATGACTAATTTGATTAATGGACAATTTAACTATTAACAGCTCTGAGGAAAACGGGGGTATTTTTTAGTAACTGCTGAGATGAAGATTGATACCACTTGGGTGGAAGGTAAAACGGGTCATTGAAACTTCCTTTTGTTTTTTTTCCCTCTTGAATGGGAAAAACTGTATCGCCATTCACACCATTTTAACATATGGGCTGGTGTATTGTGTTGGTTAGTGGACAGATTGGAGCATACTTTCCTTTGTTGGTAATCATAGGCATGAAACTATATTTCAATTAAACAGTTAAGGATGTAATGATGTAATGCTCAAACCTCTTTGACATCTCCGCATGTTGGAGGAAAGTGCTCTCATTGAATCGATCACTCGGGTAGTTTGTGAGTGTGTGACCGTGCGTTGGTTGTTGAGGGGAGCGAGGAAGCCTGCAACCTAAGAAGCACGACCACTTCTAAGAAGATGTCATGTTTGTGCTTGTGCTTGTGTTCATAGCGAGGAAGTCGGCAACCTAAGAAACATGTCCATTTCTAAGAAGATGTCATGTTTGTGTTCATGTTCGCGTTAGACACTCCCAGACGCCCGTTTGACACAACTATAAATGCGTCATATTATTTTCTTTAATATAAAGGACATAAACATCATTTAATAACCATAGTTGCGTTCGACTTGTGTCAAACATAGACACGCTCGAACATGTCAGATTACATGTTGGACAAGCCATGCAGGGTATTATTTATTTTTCAGTTTTGTTGGACACATTAGGAACACTGATTGATTTATGCTTGTCGTAAGTTCGTATACGTTCCAAGATATGTTAGGGACAATACTTTTTGTGTATTTTGTACATCGTTGAGCTTTATATTAAAATTACAGTAGTTTGTTTATGAGATTAATGAGTTTGTGCTTTTCCTTATTATACTACAATGTTAGTGAGCTGCTCTAGTGTATGTTGAATCTTGTAAAAATTAAAGTTGTAACTTTTTCGTTGCTATGTACCTTCTTGACATGTCATAATTCTTTGATTTTTTTTGTGTCCGCATGTCCATGTTGTTTTATATTTATTTTTAGTTTTCTACATTGCCTGCACGTGTTACATGTTACACATGGATGGAGAATGAATAACTGATATGAAGACTTCCTTTTAAGAAGTTTATGGGAACGGCTGTATATCATGATAAAAAGAATAGGACAATTCATTCTGTAATATTCAGTCATGCCTTGATTTTGACCTTGACAGTTGAAATTCAAGTTAAATTTTAGTTTGTTTGTATGTTTCTGCTGGCTAGGATGTTGCTACTAGACTCAAGGTTTCTTAAAAATGTCTTTAGGAGAAAGGGGTATTATGGTAATTGGTCTTCTGGCATAAGTGGGCTGCCAAAATGTATTCTTGGTCAAACTTGATCATTTGATGTATTCAATGAAAGATCCAAGCGCTAGTCTTCAATTTGTTGGCCGCTAAGTGATGCAAGACAAGTGTATTAAGGCAAATTTAGGAACCATGCTTAGCATTTTTATTTAGGCATTTTGGGATTTTTTGTAAGGGCCTGCATTTGTGCTTTTTCTTAGCAAATGTTATAATTACCCTACAATTTGTGTAATTTGATTATGTGCTCTGCCTTTTTTGGGAGATCTAATGTGCTATGTTTTTATTTATGTTTTCTTTCCTCTGCAACTTCTATTAATTTCTTTGTCTTCCTTTATAGGAATTAAACACTGCGGAGGATTTTATTTCCTTTTATGAGGAAATGATGCCCTTGGTGCAAACATTACCACAAATAATACTGCATAAGGAATTGATACTCTCGAAACTTCTTTCTAGATTGCAAATGAAAGGGAGACTATCACTTGAGCCCATTCTCAGGTATCACAACGTCCTTTTTTATGTTAGTGTATTGAAATTGATGTTTTTGAGAACAAAATGAAAGCTTACCTGAAGTGCATATGCTGGATATTTTGCTCATTGCTTTCCCCCTTTATTCTCTGTCTCTCTCTATTCTTTTAAAGTGATTGAAATACTGAAATTGGCTGCAAATACTTAAAAAGTTTCATTCTTGTATTTTCTGCAGTGATGCTTCCATGAATATCACCATTTCAAGCAATGTCCAAAACTAAACCCTTACAAGAAAATATTGATTACAGGAACATTAAACCTGCCAAAAACATTCCAAATAACATGCATTATGAGGACTTATATTTATTCTTGTGCTATATATCACAGTGAGGGGCTTTTTGGATTTTGGTGTTGTGGATCCAATGCTGCCGCCTGTTACATTGGGCTAGTATTATTCCAAAAGGGACAACGATACAGTTCAAGTCTTGTTGGGACTTTATTTCATGATCACTGGGAGTGTGAAATGACAACCTTATACTTTGATCTGTCTTAAATGACGATTTTAGTAAGTAGGAAGCTAAATATATCAGCAGATTGCTAAACCAAGCAAGATCCTATTGTTCTCAAAAAACAAAATGGCTGAAGAAAACTTTTATTGAATGATATGGTTTATAATTAAAAGAAAAGACATGTAAGAGAATGGAATCCTAGCTTCCGTCTTTGTTTGGACGGATTAGGATGCAATATGACCCTTACCATGACAGTTGTAAGGGTTAATATGATGAAAACTAGTGGAAGAGGACTCTCGACCTTTGGTATTGGTTACTCTTAAGCTAGGGGTGTTGCTACCCTTGAAAGCAACTGAAGAAGAGGACCAAATTGGGTAAACCCACTTGGCCTTCCGAAAGAGACGGACCTAATCTGTTGGGACTCCCAACATGAGAAGTCACGCGCCCTGAGGATGAAGCTTGTTGTACTTATCTATCTCCAAAACCTTATGATATGCTTCATCCACTTAGTTAGGTAAGAGTAAACTGACCTCTGTTTGATGTCGGGTTTTAGTTCATTAATGAGCTTGGTGACAGTTGCCCAATGATTTCTTGAATCTCATACTTCATAAAATGTTCCTTGAACTTACTTAGTAATCAATCACACTAGAGGAGAATTGGCTCGAGTTAAACCATCTTACTTAGTAATCAATCGCACTAGAGGAGTATTGGCTCGAGTTGAGCCATTGGTTAAGCAACTGCCCCCTATGGTAGGTGGGGGAAGATACTTTTCTTTCAACTTTTGCTTCATCTCAACCTAATAAGCAATGGTCCCAATCGCTAAGTTATGTTAGGACTCCCTACCAACACTATTGGCCCTCACCAACGAGTTTGTTAACAAACTTGTTGATTGTTTGGCATGCCATGCCAATCAAAGTAGTCATCCAATGCATCAAGTCAGTCCAAAAAGGCATTAGGATGTAACCTACCGTTTTAGCTAGGGGCATCATCTTTGACCTTCTTTGTGATATCTCCTGAATCTTCAGGATAATTCCTAGGTTGAACATGATGGTATCTCAGTGGAGAATGTCACTAACGTTTCTCGTGGGTGGACGAAACTGGTCAGAGTCGTTATTCTCAATTTCCTCGAAGTCCTCTATATAGCCTATATGATTCCTTTGGTCTCCTACTTGGTTAGGGTGGACAACAAGAGGGTTTCTTTTACTCAAATTCTTGGTAAATGGTTAGGACTCTTGTGTGGTCACTAGGGAAATTCCTGATCTTCTTAGAAGTCTATTTCTTAGGGATTTTCTTATTTTTCTTGTCATATTTTTATCATGTGTAATGGGGAGAATGTTTGCTTTCAAGGATGTTCGGAGTTGTAAGGATTCTTTTGATCACCAGTCTCTTTGTTTATATGGAGTAACGTGGTATCATAATGTAGCTATTGCTTTAATGGTTTCTTCTTATTCATTTCCATTTGCTTTGATTTTCAATTTCTCAATGAACGTGTGACAATTGATCTAACTTTTTATCCATCATTGAAGGAGTTTCTTTGAGATATATAGGGTGTTTGGTGTAGCTGAAATTATGAACTTGTAAATTATAGCTGAAAAAAATGTGATTGTGACTTCAAGTAGAAGTTATAAATGCTTGTTACAACTGTAAACTTACAACTTCAAACAGTAGAATTTGTTTATGTTGATTTATAATCAGAAACTACAAGCAAAAATTTATAAGTGCACATGTTTGAATTTTTCTAATTTTTTGCTGAACTATAAGCTAAAAGTTAAAAAATAAGCTCTAACAAATACCTTAATAACTTGTGATAGAATATTGTGGTCTCTCCATTCATTTGATGCTTTCTCTCACAAATCCTTCTTTAATAGAATATTGCGGTCTTTCCATTCATTTGATGCTTTTTCTCACAAATCCTTCTTTAACCCATTATTGATGATCCAAACGTGCCACTTTTTTATCCTCACTGGATGATTTGGAGTGCATATGTACTAAATAAGTTAAAAAGCTTTTGCTTAGTTAATAGCTTTTAAGAAAAAAACTGAATACCAATGAGATAATTCACAGAAAGAGATGTAATTGCATTTATTTTCCCAATAGAGTGCTGTGTACGGGAGTAATGATCATAATTTTTGCATTGCCCCTAGCGATTAGCTTTTGGTGCTGGACATTATTTCAGGTACTGGAGATGGATTGGGCGGTCTGATCCTCTTGTCCATATGCTTGCAATGGACTACAAGGCCTATGGTTGCAACAAAAAGGGGCTGGGGCTTTTTGGACTTGTGTAGCATGTGTAGTGATATAGGTGATATGGCCCAAGAGGGGAATGCAAGAGTTTTTGAGAATAGGTTGGGGATTTTGGGATTTAGTTGGATACATATGTTACTTCTCTTCTTTTTGGGTTCTGGTGTCACCTTCTTTTAAGGGAGTTCCATTGTTTTTTGATTGGTAAGGATCAGAAGGCAATACTTGATATGGAATTTTGACATTTGTTTTTGTTTTGTTTTGTTTCGTCACTTTATTCTTTTCCTTTTGGGGGACCTCTTATCTTCGTTGTACCTTTTTTCTTAATTTTTAATGATATATTTGAGTATTGGCATATTGCTGATAATTTTTTGCATGATTATTAAATTGTGCTTGTCTTTTGCCACTGGCCCTTCTTCAATGAAGTTGGGGGCTAGTGTCTACTTATTGGTTGTTGTGAACTGGCCAGTTTTAATGGGTTGTTTTGGTCTTCAAGTCGGATATGCACTAATCTATTGAACTGTTGGTTTGCGGTAGATATCATGTGAACCGATTCAGATAAGATTGAATACTGAACTGGTCCAGTTCGTCAACTTTGTCGTGTTTGGCAACAATTGAAAATTTTGTTGATGCTCAAAGAAGTCAATTACTTTTAACTTCTGAACATTGAACATTGCAAGCTGGGTGAATGCAAAATCACTCTCAAACTGGCTGGTTTGCGGTAGGAATTGGGTCAAACCAGATTCAGGTACATTTTGACATCAAACTGGTTCAGATCGTCAAATTATGATGCTGAGTAGGCAATTGGCAATGCCTGAAAATTTATTCACACTTTAAGAACTCAACCTCCTTAAACTTTTGGGAAAACTTATGTTATAACATGTGGCAAAATAAGGCAACAGCTTTGCAGTTCCTACAAGCTAGAGAGCATGAGTCAAAGTTTTAAAATGGGTGGGCACCTCACCTCATGCTTCATTGGTTACCCGAGGTGGGGATGTGGGATTGTGCATTGTGCACAATATATGAGGCTTATTTATATTGCTTGATCATGTCTCTTTGTCTGTAGAATGTGGAATTGAGGGCTCTCTTGGCTTCGTAGCGATGAAACGACATTATTTTTTCATATTAGAATTGTTTCTGCTTGTCTTACTTCATTTTCATAATTGATGCCACATGATTAAATTGATCTATTCCATTTCATGCCAAAAGGGTGATTCCTTTTCTTTTTTTGTGGAACTTCTATTACCATTAATTTATTTATGCATAAAATGAGCAAAACAGTTTCTTAGATGTCAAAACTCACAAAATTGATTAAAAATGGACAAATTAGGATTTGAATAGTTCCAAACATGCGAATCATTGAGTTCTAGAAGGGTTGTTGATGTTAAGAAATTCATGATTGTGTCATCTGATTCCTAACACGTGTTGCTTTATACTACTGTAACTGCTACAGTGTGACCAATACCATGTCGTCTCCCAATCTATGTTACATCGACTCTCCAGCTTAGCCGTTTTATCCTTGTCGACATAATGCAACATGGACACCGACACGGGATTTGTGTTAGACACGACAACCTTTAGTTGGACACGGCAAATGTGGTATTCTATTTTTTTTTGCTTTTAAAATATGCAACCATGCAAAAAAATTCATAGCAACTGCCACACTATATCATTATTCTTTCGAAAAATTTGAATACTAAGGTCTCTAGCGTTATCTCCTTACAGATAAAAAAATTATTTCACACACTATTTATAAATTATGCCATATATATTGCATTTTTCAAGCACTATATACAAATTTTGTATGTATATACATATATATAAATGAAATGCATTACACGTCGTATCCTGGTACCTGTGTCTACCTTTTTGGCCAAGTCCCCGTCTCCCATAGTTACGAAAACTAGTGATCCCGACCTCTAGACACGCGCGAGGTCAACACCCGTACGCGAGACTGGGTAATATAGCTCCCAATACTGCCATTTAGAATCTTGGATGGAGTTACATACTGTTGAATCTCCCTATTCTATTTTGTACCTTCTGTAGTTTGCTGGTGTTGCACAATGCTCATGAGAAATTTATATGCTTTTAAAGTGTGCATATTCAATTCTAGTTGGAAGTGTAATGCAATTTAATTTAAGTTACAGAACAAAGTTTTTGTCCTTCTAAGTACACTTTGTATTGGCCTTTTATCTTCACCTGTACCTTTTAGATCCATGAACACACTACGTTTGTTTTATTATCCAGATCATACGATTCTTCAGAGTTGCCTCACTTCTCCAGTTATTCTGTGTGGTTATAGAAGTTGCTCTTCTGCTTAAAAGATTTTTTCGTCATGTCTTGAATGAGGCTGTCTTCTGTCTCTCTCTCTCCCCTTTTCCTCTCCTCCCCCCCCCCCCAAAAAAAATATTCTGTGTAAATAAATTTGGGTTTTACTCCTTTTCAACCATTCTATCTCTTGTGATATTTTTTGCCCAAACTTGGGTTTCCTTCTACAGGTTGATTGCAGCTTTGTCTAGAGATCTTCTGGAGGACTTTCCCCCGTGAGTTCCTCCTTGACTTGGATTGATTGTATCATTTAGATTTAAGGCTGTTAAGAATCATGCTTCATTCACTTCCACTTATCTTTACATTTACTATTGGTTGGTGTCAAGGGTTTGATTCTCACTGTTGATGGTCCAGGAAATCCCCCTCCTTTGATCTCATGAGTTTAAATTTAATTAGAGTAGTTTCTTGTGAATCTAGGGGAGTTGTTGCTTATAGTAAGTAATATTGGATATGGTTTTCTCTTTGTGTAACACATTCTTGTGCACTTGAAAATGTTGTCAGCTTTCTGCAGAGGGTAGCTGATTCTCTAGCATCTGTTCTCAAAGGTGGTGCTGATAGAGAACCAGAAATAATCGAACATGTATAAACTGGAATGTTCTCGAGAAATTAATTCTTTGTTGATTCAAGTAAACTTGCTGGAACTTATTTTGATTCTAAAAATATGGGTTTTTGGTACAGGTTTTCACATCATGGTCGTACATCATGATGTATTTGCAGAAATATCTCGTACGAGATGTTGTCCATGTTCTCAGGTGAGTGAATGCTGTTTCAAATATCATTGTTTATTATACAGAATGCATAATAAATATGTGAATTATTCAGGGGCCGAAACTTCTGTTTGTAAACTGCTCTGAACCGGGACAATATGAGTTTGTGCTCCAAATAATCTTTTTCATATATATAGATGATTTCTCCCATTCAATGTAAGCGTGGCTGATTCTTTTCAATTCTATATTTGTGCTCAGTAGTGTCTGACACGTATTTTGACTCACATAACATTGTAGAGACTTTAGTTTACCGTAGCAAATGCAAAACAACAATTGAAATATGCCTCTGTCATGGAACCAACCTCAGCGTTATCACCTACCTCCCTGTTATATTTTGGGGTTTGTAAACCCGGTGAGGTTATATCTGTACCATAATTAGGGAGTTTCCAGGCGAAGCTATGCTTGCATCTCTACCATAGTTTTATGGAGGGACCTATAGATTCTTGTGCTTATATGTAGAATCTGTTCGAATATTAGTGAGTTTCCACGCATCTCGTGTTAAACATGAGTCACTTTTGTGTTTTGAAGGCCTGGAAGAATAGCCTAGGGCTAAGGGCATGTTTCTGCATAGGGATTAAGGCGGGTTTCTGTGTTACATTGTGATAATGTCCTTGATAAGTCGATCTTTTAAGCTAAAAACTTTTTGAAATCCTTGGTTTGTTGCTTTCTCCTGACCTTAGAAACTGTTTGGGACCATATTTGGATGGTTCTTTTTGCTTGATTCTTTAATATTTAAGATACCTTAATTTAGCTTTTCTATTCCAAAGCATTGTTTGGGCTTGTTATTTTTTTTCCTTTTTTTTTGTTAAGTAAAGAAATTTTATAAAGAAACGAGGCATAGCGGAATGCCACTCGAATACAAAATGGCCAATCACCAAAAAAGGCCCAATACACTTATGAGTGTATCGAAAAACTCCACAAAATCTACAAAACGATTAAGGAAAGGGGAGCACTCCTTTGTCTACCAACTATACAAAATACTAACTGAAGAACTCCTCAGCTTGAGCAATAAACTTTCAACGCCATCAAAATCTTATTGGTTTCGCTCCCACCAAATGATCTACATCAAGAACAACGGAATTATCTGCAAAACCTTCCTTTGTCTCTTGCGAACTTTAGCACTATGCCGACATTGGAGGAGCTTTAGAACTGATTGAGGAAAGACCCAAACCATCCTGAACTAGAACAAAATTGCAGACCAGAGATGCCAACCCACCGGGCAATGCAAAAGGACATGGTCTACTGAATCCACATCCCTCTTGCACAAAAACACCAATTCACAAAGACTAGCCTACTACGGATTAAGTTGTCAATCGTAAGAATCTTGTTATGAGCCACACTAAATATAGAAGGCAACTTTGGATGGGGCCTGAGTCTCTCAAATAGCCTTCTAGGAAAATGAAGAATTATAGAGACCATATAGAGCCATATAGAAAGAGTTAACGTGAAAAGGCCCCGTGTATCAAAACTTGACCAGCTTTCCATCCCCCACCATCCTCCTCAAAAGACCCACAAAAACATTTCACCCCCTCCTAGTACCCAGAGACCAACCCCATGAGAAAAGAAAACCTTAGACGAGGTCCGGTCCCCCCAACCACACCCATAGTTAGAAACCACCTTCCTCCACCACCTATCCCGCTCACAAGCAAATCTCCATAGCCACTTACCTAACAATGCTGGATTGAACAACCCTAGCCTCCTATGCCCAACTCTCCTCCTTTAATAGAGCGACACAGTGTCGCCCAATCACATTGTTTGGGTCTGTATATGGTTCAGTGGAATGCTCCTTAAATTTATTGTCAATCCTGAGTCAAAATAGCACTTGTAGACGAGTGGTGTCTTTGTTTTTTAGGGGCCCCCTTATGCATGCCAAAGTGTCGAACTTGTAAGCAAGGACTAAGAGGAACTCGGGATTTTTTTTAATACATATGAATCGATTGTTTAACATTAATTCCGCATTCGCGAGCAGTTAAATGGAGACGGTTCAGATCTAATGGATGCTACTCAGCCGAAGCATACACTGTGAATACTCAAAATGGAATTTAGATATTTTATTTCATGTTATGTGGTGTCATGCTCGGATACTGAGTGAGTTGAAATACCACTTGTAGATGACCGGTGTGCTTGTTTTTCAATGGCCACCTAATGTATGCCAATCTTTGTAAGCCAGGACTAAGAGGAACTCAGAATCTGTCTTAAATACTTATGAATCAATTGTTCACCATTAAATCATTATTGGCGTAGTAAGTTGAATGGTGGCAGTTCAATTCTAACGGATTCTGCTCAGTTGAATCATACGCTAAGAATGCTCGAAAAGGAATTCGGATTTTGTTTTCCTATTTTATGGTGTTGTGCTTGGATTTTTCTATTGGGGCTAACTCCTCTCTATTTATGGATCATTCTAGAAGATAAACTTCTCTTTAAATGCTTATTAATGTCTATGCAAACTTGCATATATTAAGTTGCTGATATGTAATGCTCTCTCTTTTGAAGGGTTACTGCCAAATTAAGATATTATCCCAAGGATTATGTCCAAGAATTTATGGCAGAGGCGGTGTCGTTCTTGTTGAGAAATGCACCTATTGAGCAGCTTATAAAGGGTATTAACCTGCTTCATTTTAACTTGTACTTTATCAAAAATATATTTGTATACATTTTAAAGTGGTTGAACCTTCTAATTTGAACTGTGATTATAACGCAACCAAATAAGCCCACATTAAACACAAAGGAGCCAAGAGCCACACCCTTCTCCTACTCATCACGACCCTTCCCCCCTTTCCAATCCAACAGGACATTCCAATCCTCCTTCTCAAAAACCCAATTAACCCCAAAAAGCATCAAAACAAAAGTTCGCTTGGCCAAAATTCTTTCGATTTGGGTAAGATGTATCTTTTAACAATCTATAATGTTTTGTCATTGTGAAGTCTACTGATATCTTATGATGAAAAATTAGGAAAAAATGTTTTTCAATTATGTGGCATCAATGGTGGGACCAATTAGTCCATTGGTGGGACCCTGAAGAAGGTCTTCCTCTTTATCTTTTCTCAGGAATTTACTTTAGGCTTTTGATTCCCCCTTTTTTCTTGATCAGCAACTACATTAAAGATTCCTGTTACACTAATTCAAGGTAAAGAGTGTACTGTACACCACTTGCCCTTGCAGGCCAGATGCGTATGGATAGCCTTCAACCTTTAGACAGTCACTATTGTCATTGTGCATATGTTTTTCTTTTCTTTTTATTTTTTTGCAGCTGTTAGTGGTATAGAGTGTAACTCCTAGGTTTGTACATGCTTTTCTGGTGTTTTAGGTTTGCTTTTCGTTGGTTCCTTGCAATTCAGAAGTGTAGCCATGTGTCTTTTCTGCAAATGTTAACATCTGAGTACCTATGTGATATGGACTCTTCTAAATGAATCAAGTACTCATGTTAGATGCTCGACACTTGGATAAGATATGAAATATGTGTCCAATATGTGTAATAGTGAATTACCCGAAAACATTAATACTAGTCAAATTCAGTAAATTAACCTGAAAACATGTTCAGTTAGTAATTCAAGTTCGTTATATAGCTATGCAAAAACTTCAATAATATGCACAAACTACTCTATGACTCATTGTAAACACCATTTTACCCTATAGAAAAAGAATTATAGCAAGAAATACAAATGGTTTGATGTGTTTACATGTCCTAAGCAATGAGAATTAGATGAATCAAACGCTAAGATGTTTACTCTGCCCATACAGGGATCCACGCAACTTGGATCCTGTACTCAAGTAGCTTTCATTGGAGCTGTTGAGGCGAGGAAGAGAGCTGCCTGCAAGCCAAAGTTTGCCCCACGCCAATGTACTCATTCTTTTCCTTCTGTAATCCTTAGGAAACATATCAAAATACTTTTGGGAATCCGCATGAGGATGAGAATATTTTAAGCTGCGTTCATAACCTGGAATTTTAAAATGTGGTGCTTGGACTTTTTGGTAGTGGTAGTAGAATACCGGGCAGCTAATATAGCGTTCAAACATGTGGTCATATATTCTTGGAGGAAATATCTCTAGGTGCTTCTGTTATCTGATCTGAGTGACTCCCCCCCCCCACAAAAAAAAAAATTCTCCATTTTCCAGGGATTCCTAGTTAGTGGAAAACCCAAAACCACAGCAGTGTTGTTACTCACGAGGCTGCTCAGGGGTTCAGAATTAGATTCTCAGGACACCTTCCAGGGTATTAACTTCCTGTTTCAGTCATATTAGATCCAGTCGAAAACAGATGTGTCCCGTTTGGGATGATTGGATTTTCTTTCCTTTTATCCACGATGCTGTTTTTTCTTTTTCTTTTTTTTTTGTAAAGGCTTGCTTCCCTTCCGTTTTATCTGATTTTGGGTTACACCAGAAAAAAAGAAAAAAAAAGAAAGGGAAAGGTGGAGCATTCAAACTGAAGTTTTATTTAAAAATGGTGCTCTGACCACATAACAATGCTCTTTACTCAAAAGGTGAAGGTATGCATATGTTCTATTGGAGTAGATTATATGCTATGGCGAGTGCTCATTAGCATAAATGAGGAGAACATCATTCTGGGAGTTGGCCAAGTTGGGTGGGCTGATCCCCTTTATTTTGAGTTCTATTTCTTTGAATACACTTGCATTTCTTCAGAAAGTATTTGGTTCTAGTTGGATGTGGTTAACCAAAGATTGGTCAAACTTCGGGCCTGGCACATTACATGGGTATTGGCCAAATGGAAGTATTTAGCTTGTTTTGCTATGCTATTGCCCTGAATTTCTTGAAAGTTGGGTGTGGTATCCTGTTTAAAAACATTATTTATACGATACCATTAGTAACCATCCTCTCCCCCTCCCCCCCCAAAAAAAAAGAAAGAAAAAGAATTGGATAAGCAGAATGTATTTTGGGAAGTTATTTTCAGATGGGAATGTTGTGGAATGTCTCAGAGTAAGATGTGATGTTTGGGTGTTATTGTGAAGAGCACTTGGGAGATTCATAATGGCCTCTTTCCCATAGCTTTGAAGAACTTAATTTTCTTTGTCTATTTGGTATTTTTCAATTGCTTATGTATCATCCCTATGGTAACTGTTCACTGCTTATGTCTGAAACGAAATAATGTTACTTGTTGGAAGAATGCCACATAGATTTTTTATGATAATTTTTTTTCAGGTAAGGTGTTTCATTGCACAAGTTTTGAGTAGTCAAAAACTTTCTGGTGATGGCTGAGCTTAAAAGATGAATGGTTTACCTATTGGGAAGAATTTCTTTAGTTGTTTCCTCTTGCAGTTTTTGGAAAGTCTATGCATACTGCAGAGTTTATTTTCATCTCCAGTGGGATGTTTTTATTGTATTTGACTTGAACCCTTGAATATTTCCAACAAACTGGCTATGGTATCACCAATATCTTATGTATTGTTTGATGTCTCCTGGTTTCTATGTTTGCATTTGTGCCCTCTATTTTTTGTTACCATTCCTGCATGTTACATCATCAATTTAGTTATTTATGCCCTTTAAAAGTGCAAGGGTATGTGTCTACGTGGTGTAGGATAGCTGGATAGCTTTAGGAAACTGCTTAAGGAAGCATACAAGTGGCATTGTGTTGGATTTAGTGTCAGTATAGGACCTAGGGTTAGGATTTTAAATTTAGAAGGTGGCTTTGGGGTAAATGAGTTTTGGCTAGTTTTTAAAAGTTGCAGGATTGGAATTAGTTCGAGGATTTATTCGGACAATTATCTTTTGGTGTTCTAACATGGATTTAATTGTCAGAAGGTAGAATAAAAGATTGGAGCTTGGGGATGATTTGAACTTCAGTGGCTAGTGGTTTTGGGAGGAAAAGTGTGTTTTTTTATAGGTACTTTATAGTGTGTTGCCTTGTAGTTTGTTACTTTGTAGTGTCTACCTAGGGGATGCTATTTGGACATGCGTGTGTTTCATTTGGGCGCACATGTTCCATCTGAAGCCAAGGGTGTGTGTGTTCAATATTAATTTAAATTTGCATTATCTAATTCATTAATGTTTGATACTTCTCTTTTTTCTTATTCGTCTTTGCACACTTGCTCACATTTGTCTTTGTTGGCCATGGCTCAGAATACCTATGGTAAGTTTTTATGTGGAAGTAGGTCTATGCGCTGATAGAAGTAAGTTCATAATGCTTTACTGAGTTGAGTTTCCGTGATATGAAAAACACAATCAGGTATTAATCTCTAAGTTAAGCAGGTACTAGAAAAGTGATGGTTGAAGTTGCCAAGAAACCACTGGTGTTTAGAAAATCTGGAGCCAGTGCCTTACTATGGTATGCTATGAGAGGAACTTCATCAAAGTTGCATTCAAGAGCAGAGCAAATGTTACGATTACTGGTGGACAAGTCAATGTTTGGCATTGGTGATAAATTTGCCCAAGGCAAGCTCTTTTTCCGAGACTTCTTTATACGTGCTGTTTTATACATTTCCTATGTATGTACATATTTCCCGTTGCATGCTTCACTAATACTTTCTTTGAGATTCATCTAATCCATACATATGCTATGGTTTATTTCGTATATAATATATCTCATTCATCTTTGTTTGATTTGGACACATTTCCTCGTTTTGTAAAAGAGTTGTTTTCTACTTCAAACTGTCATGTTCATATTATGAACGTCTGGTACGATGATCAACTCAAGTCAACTAGTCTAATTTCAATTTTGTTGATTAATATGTTGGAACTTGGAAGTCATCATTGACTTGCACTTCGTAACCTGCGTGAGTAAATTCATTGTTATACTCCGTTCAATTTTATGGTAATTGAGAAAAGATGGCAGTCTCAACACTTGTGTTTGGGGTACTGCTAAGACTGATTAAAAAATATGTTACAGTATTGTGACATGTTTTTGTTTGTCATTACGGTTTTCTTTTGCTTTGCTATTTTCCTCGCATTTCCATTTTGTTTTGTTTTCTGGTTCTTGGATCTGTAGGGTGCCTTTTTGCATTATCTAGTTACTCTATTGATCAACTCTTCTCTCTGTTTTCATGTTTTTAGTGCTAGTGCT
This sequence comes from Phascolosoma agassizii, assembly GCA_035593235.1. Taxonomy (NCBI): domain Eukaryota; kingdom Metazoa; phylum Annelida; class Sipuncula; order Phascolosomatiformes; family Phascolosomatidae; genus Phascolosoma; species Phascolosoma agassizii. The sequence goes on from JAVJHY011799286.1 coordinate 23,761, forward strand.
AGTGCTTGGCTCAAGTATGGAAGTGGGTGGTTTCATTTGTTCTTCTAATCCTTTGTTCCTATCGTTTTATCTTAGTCTCATGGTGCTTCTGGCTCTTCAATGGCCTTTTTTGTCTTTGGCTCCGAACTCTTGGAATATCAATTTCCCTAGAAATCTTGATGATTGCGAAGCCACTGAATTGGTCTTTATTATCTTTTCTAGTGACTTCTCTTTGAGAAGTTGAGTGACTAATTAAAGAATTTGAACCATTCAGTAAGTCGTTCTTTGATAAGTTGATTGCTAATCCTTTTGTGCTACCCTTTTGATTGTCAGTAGCTACTTTGGAATGCATTTGTGCCTCTTAAGTCTTAAGTATTTGCGTGGTCTTTGCCTCATAATAAGCTCACTATCAATGACATGCTTCAGAAGAGGATAAATCACTTTATCTTACTTCCTCACTGTCTCATGTGTAAAAGGAATTTGGAGAGTATTGATCATTTGTTTTAACATTTTCCTAGGATGCTTTATCTTTGTGCCCTAACTTGTTTCAATTGGCAAACATGGATTGGGTGGTTCTGTCCTCTTTCCACTCAATTGCTTCACATCAAACTCATGGGTTTGGTTACACTTCAAGGGCCCATTTTTTGTGAAATTATTTTGCCTTCAGTCATTTAGGTGATTTAACGGGAGAGAAATGCTAGAGTTTTGTGAAGTATGAAGAATTTAGAGGGATATAGGATAGAATTTGTTACTCATCCTCTTTCCGAGATTAGTGTCTGTAGAGACGTGAACCCACTTGTATTTATTGTTTTCATTTTGAGGGATAACTATGTCATTTTCTCTTAGTTTATAAGTGTATGGTGTTATTTGGGATTTTTCGGGGACTTGGGACTTGGCAAAATCGTATCTGGGAGAGTAGTGACCTTAGCCCTTGTTTGTCATCGTTAAAAAGCTTTTTTTTTTCTTTTTTTTTTTTGGCAAAAAGCCACCTTTTAAGCTATAGTGTTTGGCATCTCTAAAAAGTCCACTAACTTTTTTCAATTCTTTTATAAAAAAAAAAAGCATATACACATTGTAAACACACACCAACTTTTTCTCGACTGAAATGACTATAATACCTTCAATTAAAAAAGCCAAATCTACTCCCCAAAACAAAAAAGAACAAAAAAAAGTCGTGTTAGTATCCAAACATTGGAGCTTAAAAGCAATAAATAAGTGCATATTGGGCACTTTGACAAAAAGCAAAAAAGAAAACGGCTATCCTAAACAAATTATCCCTTACAATCTCACTTTTTCCACCTAAAAAAATTAAATCTCTTAAAAACTAAGCTTTTTAGATATCCTAAACAGCCCCTTAGTAGAATTTTGCATAGTCTGGGGGCGCAAGGCTATAAGCGAGAAGAAGCCTCATTATTTCTAGCCTTCTTTCTCTCTCTCTCTCTCTCTCTCAATATCTCATATGCATACATACATGCGTACCTACATACATACATACACGAGCGCATGCATTCGCATATGGGGCCTTTCTTGGCTGAGTTTCACAAAGCCAAAGAAGAAATAAGTGACCTACTCGACAAGGTGACGTGTTAATCGAAACAAAGTTGGGTTTGGTGATTCTCATTTCTAGGGTTTCCTCCCTCTTCTAATATGTTTTCTACTTGAAGTAGGTTACCCATACCTTATTTACTATGTGTTGATCTTGCATGATTGGTGTCCTAGTTTGGTTGGGTTGGGATTTGGAGTTTTTGTGAAAATGCGCTACACTGATAAAATGCATATATTGATAAAAAGTAGATTGTTATGCTTTATTTGGAGTTCTACCATGCTTTAGAAATGCTCAGTTGAATTAATTCGAGAGAATTAATTTGATTTTTTGTGGAGATATATGATAAATTAGGGTTTTCATGCATGACTTGTGGAGAATTTTGTATATTTATTTAATAATGGAATTGGATGCATGTAAAATACATGATTTAAATAGTGAAAATGTATACTCATTGATGAAATGGGTTGAAAACCTCATGGAAATTGGGTTGGTGTGTGTGTATATGCCATATGGATATCATCATATATTTCGAAAATGGATGCATGTAAAATACATGGTTTAAATAGTGAAAATGTATACTCATTGATGATATGGCTTGAAAACCTCGTGGAAATTGGGTTGGTGTGTGCGTATATGGATATCATCATATATTTCAAAAAAATAGTATCGATATTGAAAATTGGTAAACTTGGCGTAGTAAATTTAAAGAGAATTTGAAACATTGGTTGAAAATTGCAATTGTTGTGAGTTGATTTTTGGATTGGTATATTTTATGAGATTTTACTTAACGGGATCAAGGGCTCGGTATATTGGATTTGATTTTGGTTGATTTGGGTTGTGTCATGGGAAATAAGCGGGGTACGAGATATCCACTTGCAAAAAGCCGTAAACGTGCATGGGGTAGGTTTGCCTAGTCCCTTCGGGTTAGAAATCCATAAACAACGTATATTTAGGGACTTTTGCTTTACAAAGTCACCTTATGTGTTGGTGCATGGATAGCATATGATTGGAATGATTTTGGAAAATGTTTATTGTATTAAAGAATGTGGAAGAGCGTGTGTGTGGCAAACCAATTAGGACGGGAGAAGAAGAAAATATTTGGAAATAAATGGTGATTTTCAAAAGATTTAATTTGGACGAAGTATGGATACGTAGTTGTATATCTTTGCATGCATGGATTTTGTTACATATTATCTATTTGTATGGTTATCCTATTGGGCCGTTGTGCCAAATAGGAGCTGAGAGTTCGTCCCTAGTGTTTTAGACATTTGCTTTTAGACATTTGTGGGTCGAAGGCCATTTGTTTTTGGGACTTATCATGTTGTGTGGCCATAAGACATAGGATGTACTTTAGGAACTTATGCAATTTGGGTTAGAAGAATGATATAAAACATGTTATAGTATTTTTATTCATGTTTTTAGAATCATGCTTGAAAATCATGTAATGGATGTTAATTACATTGAGCGGAAGTTTAATTCTGAGTTATGTTTGTTTTTTTATGTAGATTGGAGTATTATTTATGAGAAGTATGGAGGTGTGGCCTTGGAGCTAAATTTTATATGTAAATTGTTGTTGGGACTTGGGACTCGTATCCTTGGTTGTGGATATATTGGCCTTAGGTTAGAACCCTTTGTACCAAACCAAACTAAACTAAGCCTTTGCCCCAATCAATTAGGGTCAGCTATATGAATCCTTTTACGCCATATTGGATTCATGTTCATAGAGATCTGACGGGTTTTTTTACATGCTGGCTGTTAGCTACCTAACGTACAACCCTCCTCTTTTCTCCGGGATTGGGACCGGCCGTATAACAAATAAAACTTTAAGCATTACACTGGTTAGAACCCTTTGTAACGTTGAAAAATTGCATTATGCCAAATTCAGAGTCCCTCTTGGGATTTGGACTGCTTGAGCGATCCTTTCACTGCCCAAGCGGTCATATGGTTGAGTTCGTGCATTATGAGACCATTTTTGGAGCCTTGGAGGACTTTCAGTTTCAGCTGCTCGAGGGGGTCTCACTTGTGCTCACGCGGTCACCTTTCCATAAATTGTTTTCAGCTCTGTGAGTGCACGGGTGATCTTTTTGCGTTCTTCGATGATATTTTTCTTGTTCGGACCTGGGTTACTGGTGTGGGTTTTCTTTTATTAACGATGGGCAATTATCATTGTTCTACTTTCATTCACTTGACGTGGCCTTGATGTTGTTTACTTTTGTACCCTATGGGTATCATTTACTTTCTTAGTCCTTCCTCGGGTCTTGAAATCCTGGTTGTGACAGTATCTCCCTCTTTTAATAGGATTCCCCTGTTTGCATTAATAGTTCAAGAGCGGTGTGCGTAATGTTATGTTGGATTATGTTTTTGTTTTTGTTTTTCCTTTCCATTCTTGTTTTTCGGTGGACTCTCTTCCGTCCTTAATCTTTTGTACCTTCTTTTTTTCCTTATTTAATATATTTTCTTTTAATGCTGATAAAAAGGTGTGAATAGACATTTTTACCCAAGTTTGCTGGCTAATTGTTTGATTTTTTGTAGGTCAAAATTTTGGAACGTTTACATGAGTTATGCGAAAAGTAATAATATACTTGGTTCTGAATGCTGTGTGTGTGTGAGTGCAGGCTCACAGTCTCTGGTTGAAGTTGTAACTGCTGCCTTTCAAAGACTATGTGAGGTGCTTGAGCCTATGGAGTTGAATTTGATGTGGGATTGTTTGTATGAGGAAATAGATGCCATTGTATCTAATGGTTGCTCATTGCACCTCAGTCACCTGTTGTCCGTTCTGATTTCTACCGTTCAGATAGATTACATCCGTAAAGTTTATGGTGGGTTACAAAGTAGTTTTGATTGGTTTGTTCCTTTGTTTTTTTTTTTTTTTGCTTTTAATAGATTTAGTTACGTTGCATAGACATTAATGGACATTACATTGACATACAATGGGTCATATGCTGTACAGATTACCAACCGATGCTTCAAGTGGTTGGGGTGCTTTTGCAGAAGATTATCTTGCCTTCGAGAGTACTGAAGGCGGAAAATCAACATTCTGAAGTTGTTGAAAAGGTTCTGCAATTAATGCTTTGCATTCTTGATGGGCTCCATTTAGCTGATAATGTGTCAGTTCTTGCTAGTGTTTCTGTGCAATGGGCTCCTGTATTTGAATTAAAGAACTCAAGGTATTGACTTCGTAATGGTTGACACGGTTCTCTTGGAGTTCCGTAGTGCTCCCTAGTTTCTTCAACCTTTAATTTGTTTCTTCCTTTCATTTTTGTATTATTGTTTTCTGTGATTGAAATAAACATGACTTGGTTTTCAGTTTGCTGACTTTTATCAAGCAATTGCTACTAAAGGATCCTCGTGTAGTTCATGCCTTCAGACAGAATATTATACGGTAATTTTTAAATTACCACTGCAAAATACTTGTATGCTTTTATCATTTTCTGTCCTGATACTTTTGTGTTTGGCTGTTTCAATTGGATCCCAGTGCTTTGAATGATGGTATTGAAACTTCAGAGGAAGAAGTTATTCTTTTGCTGCTTATCTTCTGCGAAAGACTGCAAGTTCAAGTTTTAAGCTCCGGCTTTTTAGATGAAACATCCAAGGAAGAGGTTTTGAGGATTTACAGTTACTTGCAGGATGCTATTGGCTACTGGATTGGGATTATCAATCAAATTGTGCATGGTGATTCATCACCCTTTCAACTTCAGGAGACTAAATTGGCTTTGCTTTGGGGAATCATTAGCTGCTATCCTTATATGAAAGACCTCCAAGCAAACCCATCCTTATTACTTGATTTTGTGGATGCAGTTGATCAGCTTCTTGTGATTGAATCTGGTAAGGCATGCTGTCCTTTTTCACTAAGATGTTGACACTACATACTTTGGAGAACTGAATATGATGTTGTATGCTGTCTCCACTCCCCGGTAGCATTTAGACATCAATTATACAAGTGCCATAGAGTCGTTAGGATACTGCTGTACATCAATCCCCATGAAGGGACTTCTGTGGAATCATAGACCTTCATTTCTGGATATTTAATCTCCCTTTTGTTTGTTTCTTGTAAAATCCAATGGTTGTTTTGGTTTTCTGCTTAAAAACATTAGTTGGCATTCGATATTGAAATCTCCAATTGGGCTTCTTCGATCTAGTGGTACTAGCTCTTAGATATGTTTTTGGGCTGTTGCTGGTGATTAATATCAAGTTCTTCAGACACTATTGCAGGGTTTCATAAACACATTTGGCAAAGCCTTATTGGTGCTGCTTTGGGTTCCTATAACAAACTGCGTTCTGATAACATCATCAGAAATGAAGAAGTGAGCAAATTTTTCCATCTTGCTAGAAAATATAGGTCATCATCACAAATATTATCCGCTGTAGCTGATTTTTTGGATTCCATGGATTGGTAGGTTTTTGTCTCAACAGATGACAAGGTTTTAGATCCTTCTGTATTGTTTCTTCATCATTTCTTTTTTTGGATCCCCATTGAATTTAACAAAATTTCAATGCTTTTGTTAATCTCCTACTAATTATGCACATGAAGGTCTACTTTTCAAGAAGGCATTAGCAATGCTGTATTGCATCCAGAGCTTAAAGCAGAGAAGGCTATGGAATCGTTGGGCATTTTTGCTGAAAATTTGTGCCACTCAGACAAACTGATTCGTCTTTCCACTCTAAGAATACTATGCCATTATGAACTACATTCTGAGCATTCTCCTGAAGATGAGCTTGGAGGGAAAAATGTGAGAACTGATGTTCCTCAATCTTGCTTTGCCCATGACTGGGGGACTGGGAAGCACGGATATAGGATACACACATGATACGATAAGGCAAAATTAAAAAAAGTTGAATACGGGTATGGCTATGATATTTTTTGTAAAAAAAATTACTTCTATAATTATTAATACTGTATTATTTATAAAACTAAACCATAGCAAGAGTTAATTCATTTTGTTGTTGTTTTAGAACATTCAATAACTACCAAGTCAAGACTAAGTTATAAAGAAATTCCTATTAAATATAGAAAAAATATCTAGATGGCAGTACATTCATACAATAAGACCAAAACATTAACTAAATAAAAAACAACTTTGAAAGAATAAAAAAATAATTTTTGAAACGTATCCAAAAACATATCTCATCTGTATTCAAAACTATCATCTCGCATCGCTTGTATATCCAAAATGTGTCCAAATCAGAAAATGAAAAATAATTTCTGAATGCTTCTCAGCCTTGTTTGATATGTATTCTTGCGTATTGGGCGTGTATTAGTATCCGATGCTTGTACGGGCCAGTTTTGGAATATCCGTGCTTCATAGCCGGGGGAGTAATGTTTGTATTTGTTTCCCTTGTTGATTCTGTTTTTTCTTATTGTCCTGGGTAGTGAATCTGAGGTTGTTTTTTGTTCAAATATCAGGTTCTTCAGCTCCTCCTCTCAATTGAGGAAACACCTATTTCAGTTACTACCAGCAGGAAAGTTGTCCTATTGATTTCAAGAATACAGATGGGCCTCTCTGCTGGAAGGATAGCTGAAGCATATTTGCCATCTGTTTTGTATGGGGTAATTGGCGTCTTCCATAACCGATTTAGCTCTCTGTGGGACCCAGCATTAGAGTGCCTTGCAGTTCTGGTTAGCAAGTATTTTGAGGTGGCATGGGATAGACTAGTTCAGTATCTGGAACAATGTGAACGTAATTTTCTCTCATCTCATGATCAATTTGATGAAAGCAAAACTGCATCTACTAGCAAGTCTAGTGGTATGTTCCAACTTCTAAATCCATGCATAATGAATACTGAATTCATGTTACTGTGTAATGACTGATTATTTATGTAATCTTGTTCTAGAATCTAACTTATTACTTGTTTTTTCTTTCAGATTTAGTGGTACATTTCAATTTGTTTGTTTCTCCTGCATCTGATAACACCCCTAGCACAACAGTTTTGTCCTTGTTGATTCAATCTTTACAAAAGGTTCCAACTTCCATAGAATCTCGGTCTCGGCAAATTGTTCCTTTGTTCCTGAAGTTAATGGGTTATGATATCAATGATGCTGTCAGGTAATTATTTTCTTATTATAGTGTATCTAATTGTTATAATTTCTCTCCAAAACGCAAATTTATGCAGGTCTTCCCTTCATAAATGTTGCAGTGTGGGATCATTCAACACACAGGCTTGTAAAGGGAAGGAATGGAAGAATATCCTTAAAGAATGGTTAACCTTGTTGAAATTGATGCGAAATCCCAAGTCGCTCTATAGGGGTCAATTTCTTAAAGAAGTTCTTCAATATAGGTTGGTAAAACTTTGGGTGTTGCATTTTTATTATTTACTAATTATTTCTATTTTTTTATCCTTTTATCTTCTTCAATATAGGTTTTACTATTGGGTGTGTGCGCACCCGGAAGCATAAAGTTAAGATGCTGAGATTTATATCTTAAGTTCAGTACATGGACATGTCCTCAACATTTAAATATATTGTATCTTATGCAATAATATATTTATCTATTTTTTTGATAAGTATCTTATGCTGTATATTCTGGCACAAGATGATATTGTTTAGGACTGTGTCAATTAGATAATTTAGATGGAATTCAGGAGAAGGGAATTTTTTTTTTTTGGCCATCCAACGTAGGCGGCTTCTTCTTCTTCAAATATTGTATTTAAATAGAGGATCCAAGTATCTAATTTGGACATAGGGGTTAGATATATCCCATACCCTTACCCTTGTTATATCCGTTGGACACTGGGAAACTGGGGGATTAAAAGAGTTTTTATATGACAGTGATTTTAATCCCAAATCTTAGAACCCAACTTATTGGTTCATCCATGTTGGTTTTTTAGGCTTCTTGATGAAAATGATGCTGAGATACAAATGAAGGTTCTCGATTGCCTGCTAAATTGGAAAGATGACTTCTTAGTCCCTTACGAACTGCATCTGAAAAATCTGATCAGTTCAAAGAGTTTCAGAGAGGAACTAACAACATGGAGCTTGTCCAAAGAATCTAATTTTATTGAGGAAAGTCATAGAAGTTATCTTGTACCTTTAGTTACCCGAATTCTGATTCCGAAAGTCCGAAAATTGAAAACACTGGCCTCTCGAAAGGTATTTTTATTTGATTTTCATCTTAATGTTTTACCTATTAGGGTTTTCCATTATATTTGCCCCTTTCTTTTAACATTTTTAACATAACATGATTTGGTTTTATTATTTATTTTTTCCAGCATACAAGTGTTCATCATCGAAAGGCAGTTCTTGGATTCCTAGCTCAACTCGAGGTCGATGAGCTTCCTCTTCTCTTTGCCCTGTTAATAAAGCCATTGCTAAGCATTTCAGAAGGAGTGGATGTGATGAGTAATTGGTTCTGGAGTTCATCTGTACGGTCTAAGGATGAACCTTATTCTTTTAGTGTTTTGAAGTACTTCACCATGGATAACATAGTGGCCCTTTCGTGGAAGAAGAGACATGGATTTTTGCACGTAATTGAAGATATTCTTGGTGTTTTTGATGAACTGCATGTAAAACCATACCTTGACCTGTTAATGGGGTGCGTTGTCCGCATGCTAGGGAGCTGCACATCAATCATTGACAGCGGGAAGAGCAATGGGTTATCACTAGTGGACATGTATTATAGCTTTAGACTACATGAGAAAGGTGCCGGTGCAGAAAATCAGATTATGGTAACGTTTATATTTGCTTTGGCTCTCCGTCTTGATACCTATGAATTGTTGATGAGGTTGGTTTTGGGTGGACCTTTTGTTGGTGTTATTGCCATAATGGCGGATCTAAGGATCCAACACATTGGGGACACAATTCCAAGAATAATGATAAATTTTATTTTTCATAATCAACCACAATGAGATTTTTTTCTTCTTCACAATCAATAAATACAAAATGTAAACATTCATTAGTAACTAGAAAAAATTATAACTTAATACTTTTACGGAGGTGTTTAAGACTTGGAACATTTACAATAACTTCAAATTATATTTTTACAATTGATCATGACGTGTTTTATATTCGAGCTTGAAAAAAGAGAAGGCCTAACGAAAGGAGAGAAAATGAAGTTGAAAAATTAGAAGTCAATTTTGTTATTTATTTATACACTTAGTATAGTGTAATTTATACATGAACGAATAAAATAAAAGAAGAAAAAGAACAAAAATATCACCATACTAGAGATATTTTTACATTCTTAGTGGGGCACAAATGCAATAATTAGAGAAAACTATAAAAATATAAAAGTAATAGAGATACATTTTAAGTGGGGGCATTGGTCCTAACCGGTGCCATGTTGTCTCCCTCCCGGGATGATGTATAGCAAAAATATACATCTAATAGTGGGATTTTAAGCATTTCAGCGGGGGCACAGGTCCCCACTAGGCCTTAAATGGCTCCACGCCTGATGGCCACTGCATAGCTGGCGGCTAGCACTTTCTAACTGCTTGTATTAAATGAAGGGTTTGATATGCAAACGTAGATCTCTACTCTCTTCAAGTTCTTTTTCATTTTTGGCTGATTGGTTTGACATGTAAAAATAGGTTTCTACGATCTTCAATTCAGTTTAAAGTGTTTGGAAGTTGTCTCGTTAGTATTATAGGAACTTGTAATAGGATTTTAACAACATTCTTAAAATGTGTGCTTGCACTCACACATTTAAAATTATAGAAGTTTCCATCAGTTGCTCGTACTGGAAATAAAGCATGTAAACTTCCTAATAAAAAAATTCCAACTGTGCAGACTAGCACGGATATGAAGCAGTTCAAGGAGCTGAGATCTTTATGCCTGAAGATCATTTCTTTGGTTCTAAATAAATACGAGGACCATGATTTTGGTTGTGATTTTTGGGACCTTTTCTTTACTTCGGTGAAACCTTTGATAGATGGTTTCAAGCAAGAAGGTGCTAGTAGTGAGAAGCCAAGTTCATTACTTTCTTGCTTTCTTTCTATGAGTGGAAGCTACAAGCTCGTATCATTGTTGTGTAGAGAGGAGAACCTTGTACCAGATATTTTTTCAATTCTTACTGTCCCAACAGCTTCTGAAGCCATTTTATCTTGTGTTCTGAAGTTTGTTGAGAACCTACTAAATCTTGACAGTGAGCTCGACCATGAAGATGATGCTGTAAACAGAATACTGCTTCATAGCCTTGACGCACTTATCTGTGGGTTGCATTATCTTTTCAAGTTCAGTAATGCGACAAGGAGGTATGAATAGTGCAAATAATATGGTTGCGTGTTTATCTTACACTGTGTCAAACGCAGTTTACCACTTATAAGTTATAACATGTCTTCATGATGTGAATTCTAAATTCTGTATGTTTGTTCAAGTTGTTATTGCTTAATTCTGTATGTTGAGTCAAGTTATTTTTACTTGGGTGGCCACTCTCCAGTCTTCCTTTCCATCCTCGCACAGCTCCAACCAAATGGGATTAAGGCTTATTGGGCTCCTAAAACCTTGGTTAAAGCCAGGTTACCGAACATATCCTAATTTAGGCCACAAATGCCTAGCAACATGCTCCATAAGTCTGTAGATAAACATTGGTTTGGTGAATTAAAGTTGGCCTTAGGTGTAATAGGACTTCTAGTTACTGCACGTAATCGTATACTGAGGTGCTCCCCGCCGGTTGTTGGAACGACGCTAGCCGGGCCGGGCCTCGATTCAGAAAGATGAAGGGCTCAAAAGTGTAAATAGGGGGCTCAAAATTCCCCATCTCATTGGGGGCGAAAAACGAATCGATATCTCTATGTGATACAGCCTTTTCTATTGCATCCGAACAACCAGCGAGGAAGGTATTCGTGGTTTTATCATGGGGTCCTCTCTTTTAGTTTCATTCTCTGGAAAGCATTGCCTGGCAACCAAACTAGATATCTTTGGTGGTGCACTGTGTAACTATCTCTCCGAGTTACTTCATAGGTGAACTGGCCCTTTCTCCTGTTTGTACCTGCAACACCAGTTTGGCATAAAGAAACTTCTCATACCTAAATAATTTCACATTCAAAGTTGCTATCCAAAAGGAGACAAAAAATAAAGCTACTATTTTGGTGGAAGCACGAATTTTGGAATAGTCTTCCAAGGGAAAGTGCTTGCTCCCCCATCACACAGCATCGAATAGAAAGGTTTTACCTTGAACTTTTCCCGCTTTCCTTTCCATCTGATTTCGTCTATCCTTTTCCTCTTTATCCGCATACTGTGTGGTTGTTGCAAAAATCTTTGACTACTTATAATTTCGTATACTAAAAAGCTCTAACAAAAGAAAGCTGTTAGACCAATCCTATGTCTGTGAAGTGCAGGAAGTCTGACACTAGAGCATCTTTATTAGTTACGATATGATAGAGCTTTGGAAATCTTGTGGGTACAACCTCCAAATTACCTTACACCATCCCTAACAACAAAATAGACAATCATGCCAATTCGCAACCATGCCCGCCCAATGAGAACTGCTAACCTCCTAGAGGTCTCATGACTCTCATCACCCACTTTAGAACCATACTTGCACTCCACCACCCCCTCCAAAGGTTTCCAACCTACGTGGCATATTTTCAAATCCATGTCCCAAAGTAAAACTTTTTTGAAGTGCCAGATGCCTTAGTCACCTTTTCTGACCAGTCTATACAAATCCTGCCCCAGTTCACAAGATGATCTTAAATTCTTCACCCACTCTGTCCAAAGTTTCTTTGCAACTAGTCTAGCCTTTTAGACAAAGAAGCTGGGATCGTGACAACTTATAAGAAATAAGTGGGGAGGCTATCAGATGAGCTTTCCTCCCTTGGAAAAATAATACCTCCCTCAGCAGCATTAACTTGAAAGTGCTTTATCACATTATCCTAAATTGTTATGGCCCTATAAGGAAATTCTTCTGGAAGGCCTAAATGAAAAGTAGGGAGTTGTGCCTTACTCCACAAAGCATATAGAAGTGTCTAAGATTGAGAGTGCCTATGGCAGCGTTTATATATTTTATATGTTCTAAGAAATACTTTTACATTGTTGTAATGTATAAGTTAAAATGTAAGTAAATATTGTAGATTTGTGTTAAATTCAAATTATATTTTATAAATATAAATACATGTTATGTAAATATAAAATATTATAACATATTTGAGTTAATTTTATTCTATAATTTTATGGATGCTATAGATTTTCTTTTACTTTATAACTTTTCTTTTGTTTTTTGCGATTTATATGTTTTGAGAGATTCCATTCTAGTTGGGAACGAGGCTCTTTCTCGATGGGAGCGAGGTTTTTATAAAATTCTTACTTTGGAGTGCGAGAGCAAGGTGCAGAAGCGGATTCATAGGTAGATCATGAATGTTTGGAACCTCCCCTATCAAAATCAGCTCACTTTTATGCGTTTCGATGCAAACAAGCGCACATCTCGTGTATCACAACCGATCTTCCTCTGCCTCATAAAAGATCAGGGTATTGGCTGCGAAGGGGAGATGCAAAAGTAATATGAATTTCCTTCTGCCCCCACCTCACCCCCACTTCACCATCTCATAACCCTTGATTAAACCCCTGCTTTCCTCTCAATCATCTTGGTTAGTGTCTCCATCATATGAATAAAAGATTCAGCCAATTGTCTTGATTGTGGAATGTCATGGAGAAATAGGAATCTAGGTGAAGGGGAAAGGGGATCCCATGCCTAAGGCCTGAAAAAATGAGAGGAAAAAACCAACCCTTGAAACTAGAAGAACTTGATTATCTCCATTGGGTAGTCATTCACC
>JAVJHY011800381.1:0-20561 GCA_035593235.1 Phascolosoma agassizii
GTATGCCTGAATTTGAGAACGATTGTCTGATCCAAACCATTCCATCTGCCCTACAGTATACGTGTCGGCTAATTTCTCGGAAAAAGATACTGGAGCTAATAGAAGTCCAAAAAAACCTGACAACAATAACAGGACCGCAAAGAATTTGATTATCATATCACTTTACACTTACAAAAAATCTGTATTACGAAAAGAAAAACATGTTGATTAATTGCAAATCCAGTTTTTTCACAACAGCGATCATTAATTCAAGGTGTAGATTACACCAAATTATCTCCAACTTCGTCACCCACCTGTATCATAAAATAGGTCAAATCAACCTCAAATCAAATTTTCAGTCGTGATTGATTAAATACAGGCCAATTTTTCATTGGCTATTTCAACAAAAACATGACCCTGATTAGGACATGCAATTTTTTCCCAATTGAGACCGTCTGATACTTGTGATTTTAATGACTGTGTGGCGTCCAGAGTTATTCATACATTTGATTCAATTGTCAATGCAGCATCAGATTGAACAGCTCCTGTATCCTCATCCGGATAACAGAGCATCAGCAGTATTGTTACTGATCATTCCTTCCTGCTAGATATATGTAAAAATTTGACTTCAAATTTCAATGATAAGGCACACAAAACTAACTCGACTTCTTCCTGTCTTTGTAGCGATTGCTACAATTACAATGATTCCGATAACTTCCAGTGCCTTTGCTCAAACAGACAAGACGATAACAGATGTCGCACCTGACATTCAAAAACTGCATGATCTAAAGTTTGAGGGCAAGACAAATGGCTGGGCTTTGGTTGGAAATCAGGCGCATGCTGCACATCTTGCCCTTGATGGCAAGGCAGTTCACAATGAAAACGGAGTCTGGATTGTAAAATCAAATTCAGAACTGTTCCTCGTGGAAAGGAATGCAAATCTGGAACTCAAAGGCAAGGTCACGGATAACCCGCTGAGATTAAACGGACTGGGGAACTGAGCGACGGAACAGAGTTCAGAGTAATTCTGAGGGGCCAATATGCACCAATTGCAGATTCAAAAGATAACTTTGCAGTGGCATTCAAGACGGCAATAATTCAGACTACAAATGCTGATCATAACATCAGAATACCTCTTGCACTTGTAGGCCAAGTAACACTGAAGAAGTAGAACCAACTGTCATTGTCGATGATGAGATTTCTCAAGAAATTGGAGAATTAGTCAAAGACATGAAAGGATAGCCCTTTCTTTTTTTCCATAATTGCAATAAATACTGATGTTAGTAAAAAGTAAAGGAAAAAGATTTAGAGGTTATTGTTTGGGTTGTTCCCATATGCCGATCTCGTTTCCTTCGGTATCAGAAACTCTTGCATAGAATCCAAATGCGCCAATGTCTGTCTTGGACATGACTATCTTGCCATTTGAATCTTCAATCTTTTTGACATGCTCATCTATCGAATCAACCTGAATCACAACCACAGGATGTTGTGCTGTAGTCGAATTTCTTTTAGACATCCCACCGTTGATTGCGCCAGGGTTTTTTGGCTGCATTGTCTGTAAGTCCGTTTCGGTAGTATTTGCCAAAAGATAGTCCTCCATGTTTGGAACGGGATTTATCTGCCAGCCAAACACGTCCTTGTAGAATTTCTGTGCACGTTCTGATTCGTCAAACGGCATCTCAAACCATACTACGCTGTTCATATGTAGCAGATGTTTTTGATGTTAATAAACAAATTGAGATTAGATGACAGTTGGTGGAACATAAAGAAACAAAATTAAAGAAATTGATTTCGTCAACCAAGACATGATTTTCGTTTGGAATTTTGCTCGGTTGACAGTAGATTGCACTACCGTCTATTGTTGATTGTCATGTCAGATTCAGCATCATGTTTGCTCTCTTTACAAAATAAAATGAGACAAAGATTGAAACACCGTTTGCAAACGGAACTGCACACCACAGGCCTGACGGACCTAGCAGTGATGGAAATATCATCAGGCCAATCAGTACGAAGACAAAGTTGTATGAAATGGCCACTGCCAAGGAATATTTTGGTTGTTCCAATGCGGTAAGATATGCAGATACAAGCAAGTTGACTCCTATGATCACGTATGATAGTCCGTACACCCTGATGGCATCAAACGTCAATTCCGTGAGATGAGTATCTTTGTCGCTGAACAGACCGATAAACGATTCTCCGAACAAAAATGTCAGCACGTAAAATATGATTCCGACTAGTACTGAAATTTTTAATGCTATGCTTAGCGTATCACGGATGCGCCGTCTGAAATTTGCACCAAGGTTGTAGCTCACCATGGGCTGAAGCGCCATTGAGAATCCTACGTTTATCATGAGGATGCTCATGGAGATAAATGAGATTATTGCAATTGCAGCCACTCCGATTTCTCCGATGTGCTGCAGCAGCATGAAGTTAAACACCATTATCACTATTGCAGATGAGAATTCAGAGAGACTTTCTGACGAGCCGTTGTATAGGATCTTTCTAATTGTAGACATTCTAAAAACTGGTTTTGAGAATTGCAGTACTGTCTTTCTTTTAAGAAAGTAGGATGTTAGCAGTGCTGTTGTAAGTGCAGCTGAGATGCCTGTGGCCAACGCCGCACCGCTCAATCCCATCCCGAAATGTACCAGCAACAGATACGTCAGCACTATGTTGACGACTGTGGTGAGGCCTGTGACCTTGACTGGGTATACCGAGTTGCCCTCATTTCTGACAAAGAATTCCAAGACAAAATTTGTCATGATGAATCCAAAGAACAGCATGATGATTGAGAAAAACTCTTTTGTCGAGTCATACAGCGTTCCGCTGGTCCCGAGCATCTGCGTAATGTCTCCTGCAAAAATCAGTATGGGTGCTAAAATTATCCCTGACAAAATAATGCACAGCGCTATTGCAAGATTGAACACGTGGTTGGCATCATCGTGCTTCTTTTGGCCGAGATATTTTCCAATCAGGGTGGAGCTTCCTGCAGCAATTGCCAAACCTGTCGCTGCAACCATGCCAAATATTGGAAATACCAATTCCACTGCGGCAAGGCCTTCGGCCCCGATGAATCGTCCCACAAAAATGGCATCGATGATGAAGGAACTGATCATCAGAAGATTTGCAAGTATTGCTGGAATTGCAAATGTTATGAACGTCTTTGATACCTTGCCTTTTGTGAATGTCGTCTCGTCCATTTTCTTCGTTCCTTGATGCTGTTGTCGCTGCTGCCTTTAGTTATACCTAGAAGAATTTTTTTAATTTGTCCGATTTGTCTTGTTTCTGATGTCCTGATCTAAAAGTCATAGTTGATCTCTGTCATTTCTTCTGAAACCTTCCATAATTTTTCGGCATCATTTTGCCTATGCGATGCTTTGTTTGATTCTACTTTTATTGGATGTCCCCTCCACTCTTTGAATCCATCTGGTCCAAAATATTCCCCTCCTTTGACAAGGGGATCCACTGAGGCTCTGATCTCAGGCAATGCCCCTGTTGCAGCACTCTGAGATATCGCTGATGTTATTCCCATCCCAATTTTATACAGTGGTTTTTTGGTGACGTATTTTGCAAGATTGCTCTTTGATATTCCTGGGTGTGCTGCAACAGCAATGCAATCGACATTGAACTTCTCAAACCTTCTTTGCAGTTCATACGTGAATAACAGGTTGGAAAGTTTTGTATTTCCGTACGCTTTCATTATAGAATAACCTCCGTTTTCAAACATCAAATTATCAAAATCCAACTTGCCAAACTTGTGTCCCAAGCTACTTACGTTAACCACTCTGGATCCCTTGACGTTTTTTAGCAAGTGAAGCAACAAACCTGTAAGTGCAAAATGACCTAAGTGGTTGGTCCCAATCTGCATTTCAAAACCGTCCTTGGTTTTCTTGTACGGGCATATGGTTCCGGCATTGTTCAAAAGAACGTCTATTTTGGAATATTGCTCGCCAACCATCTTTGCAAATGAATGAATCGATTTTAAATCTGCCAAATCAAGATTCATGACATTGATCTTTGCATCTGGATGTTCTACTAATATCTGACTCTTCGCATCTTTTCCGTTATCTGGATTACGACAAGCCAGAATGGTTTCAGCACCTTTTGCTGAGAATGATTTTACTGCTTCAAAACCCAGGCCGCTGTTGCCTCCAGTTACGATTACGGTCTTTTCACATAGATCTGGGACGTCTATAATGCTCCATTTTTGCTTCATTTTATTTTTTCATTCCATTTGACATCATACCCGAAAAAGAATTTCGCCATGCGTTTGAAAATAAATGGGGTATACATGAGCTTCATCATAAAATTTCTAAATTCTTTTTTCATCGAATTGGTCAGAAAATAGTTTTCTCCTGTAGTGCGTGCTATCTTTGCTATTTTTTCTACTCTTTCCTTGCGAAGTTGTTGGAATTGCATAAATGCCTTTTTTGTATCATTTACGTCTCTAAGACATTTTGCAAGTGTTATCGCATCCTCCATTGCCATCGATGCGCCTTGCCCTGCATGTGGAGATATTGCATGTGCCGCATCCCCGATCAGGCAAACATTATTCTTATGCCAGGTCTGGATGGACGGCATTTCGTATATGGGGTATTTGAGAAATTTATCTGGAGTTTTCTTCACCAATTCTTGCACTGTATCATGATCTTCATTATACAATTTAATCAAAATTTGCTGCCATTGCTCGTTGGGAATTTTCTCCATCTCTTCTTTGGTTTGCTCTTGTGGATGAGACATTCCATTCCACCACCAGGTTTCACCATCTGGAAGAACATAATATGCAAGAAATGATTTTTTACAATAATTTGTGTGTATGATGTTGGATGTTTTCCCTTTAGTTGGAATGTTAGTATATCCTCCGGAAACAATCATCTTGGTGTATGTGGGCTCTGGTACATCAGGCATTATGATGTGTCGTGTACGTGAATGTATTCCGTCGCATCCGACAACAAGATTGCCCTGTGCATTGGAGCCATCTTCAAAATGAACTAGTATTTTGGACTCGTTAGTGTTTTCAATTGATTTTAGCTTTTTATCAAAATGCAAGTCTATTTTATTGGAAATTACTTCTTCGCGAAGGGATTTGGTTAGTAATCCACGTTTAATCATGATGCTGCCTGCGCCATAAATTTTCTCCTCGTCTTTTTCATCCATGTTTGCAAAAGGCTTACCTTTTTCGTTATAGTGGATCACTCCGTTACAATCATGACCCGTTTTTTTTATTTTGTCATAGATGCCAAGTGCATTAAACACATTCATTCCGTTTGGTGATATGTAATGGAATAGTCCAGACTCGTCATCCAACGTATTTTTTGCCTCAAAAATCTCCGATTCAATTCCTGCACGATGTAAAGATAACGCGAGAACAGGTCCTGCAATGCCACATCCTATGATTATGACTTTTTTCGGGTTTTTAGGCATAAAATTATTGAAAAATTATAATATATAAATTGACTGACTGGATAGTCAGTATTGTTTTTAAGACATATTTTCCTATTTTCTTGATTGAAAAATGATTTAAACACAACAAGTAGTGCAGACAAAGAATTGGCAAAAAAAGAGAGTCCTAAACCCAAAAAAAATGAAAATCAAAAAGAAAAGATCATAAGAACTGCGATAAAGAAATTCTCCAAAGAGGGATTTTCAAACACCTCCATGGATGAAATAGCGCGAGAATCCAAAGTAAGCAAAGGTTTGCTGTTTTATCATTTTAACAATAAAGAAGATCTGTACGTACAGGCTTTGGCACAGGGTATTGATTCCACGTTGGACTTTGCTGACAAACTAACTGAAATTGCGGAGGCGGGATTGTTTCAAAAGAAAGAAAATCTGTTTCAGGATTTGGAAAAATACTATGATCTTGTTGTGACGAAAAGAGAAAAAGATTTGGAGAGATTGTGGTTGGATGGGATGTTGGAGGCAAAAAAAAATTCTAGATTAAAGAAAATTCTGATTGAACGTGAGGAAAAACTGATGACTGTTGGGGTCGGATTGCTCAAGGCAGGTAGAGAAGCCACGGGGATGCTTGAATGCCATAGTGATGCAGAACTAATGGAGGTTGCAAAAGGCTTGCTGGCCCTGTATAAGGGGATCATGTTGGAAAAAAGCATCGGAAAAGATCCGAAAGAAATTAAAAAATCGTGGGTAAGAATTGCATATTCAGCATATGTGGCTCATAATTAGTTTTAAATTTATTTCATTTTCTTATTCCAGTCTGTCTCATACGAGAATATCCAATTCAAATTCTTAGCATACGCCTTGATGAAATATGACAATAGTTGACGTTTGAATAGTTTCATAATCTGGTTTGTAGATGTCATGAACTTACCACTTTGCTTTGAAGTCTTTACTATTTTCTCTGTTCTTGCCTTGTGTAGTTTCTCAAATTTTTCGAATGCTTTGTTTAGTTCCGGAATTTCGTGCAAACATTTGAAATATTTTATTTGAATTGATTCATGATGTGACGATCAAAACTATGTCACTGTATGCCCTTGTTGTTTATTGTATCTTCAAATTGACTGATTTACTTTGGATAACTTTTGTTTAATTTTATGCCGTCAAATGGATTTCTGATGTTTGTATAGCGCATAAATGATCATCATGGAAGAGCTAAGCCATAATCCTGTAGTGGGATCTGCAGAATCATAAAATGATATCGTATTTGTATAGCGATACAACGTATCTCCGGCAGTACTGAATAAAATTCCTACCAAAAGCAAAAACCATGGGGTGAATAGCGCAGTTTGTTTAAATAGTGTAAATGCCACTATTGTAAAACTTAGAATTATGGCAGATCCTATGACAAAAATCAGATTGAAAAGATAGTCATCTGTGCTAAAAGAAGGATTTGTGAACATCAACAAAGAATATCCTGATACAATCAATGTGGGAATGATTATGATCAAAGCCTTTTGATACGGTTCAAGTTTTTCAGCAAAATACCTGATATTGATTATAACATGGGTAAGTAATAATGGCATCGTGATCATAAATAACAATTCAGGAATTATTTCATATGTATAATTCTCATGTGGATCCATGTAAAAATAAAACAACGCCTCGCCCACAAAAAATGTGACATATGAGAGGCCTAAAATGAAATAGGATTTCCCAAAAACTTTGGAGCCCCCATAGAATTTGGATGTTGTGAAACAGGAAATTGCCACTGCAAGAGGTAACATGGTGATTGCCGTATTGGGAATTATTGACGATTCCAAAAAGTCCAGGGGTATTTTTGAGCTTAGTTGTATTGAAATTGCAATACAAATAATTGCAAGAATAGTTTTGTATGATTCTCTAATTTGTGAACGTATCGTGGGCGTGCTGATCACCATGAAAAATTCCTCTCAAACTTGAATGGAACTAAATACAAAACTGTCTTTTAGAAATTTAGTTTGAATGCTGGCATTAATGGATATCTTTTCATCGTTAATCTCAAACACTGTTTTATTGAAAGTTGTGGCGTATTCGTTTACCTTTCTACCGTCGCTAGCATTTGTGAATCCCACTGTTGTTAACAGTCCATCCTGAATTAATTCCTTGATTCTGCTATACGTTGATGCCTTCGGCAGCTTTGACTCTGTGATTGCCTCTGGAATGGATTTTGATTTACGTGACAGTAAATCCAAAATTATTTTTTTTGCAGGATCCCCATAAGATTCAAAAACAGTTTTTGCAACACTTGGATCTTTTATCGTGATGTTTGACTCGCTCTTTGTATTTTGTCCCACCGATAGTATCTTTTTGAATATTTTGGATTCTATATTTGAAGTGTGTTTGCCAAAAAATTTGCGCAATACCAAATCTAATTTTGAAAAGTCACTTACTGCGTCCACAACTGAAATGCCGTGGACGTCATACACTTCTTTTTCTATTTTTTTGTACGTGGCCTTTCCCAAATCCTCCTCTAACACATCACGTATTCCTTTTGCCACAATTTTATCCAAGGAATTCATATTTGTTCTAAATATACATAAGATATAACATCTTTTTTATTGGAATTAATATACTATTTCTAAATTATCAGAAATAACTAAATATTAGCATGATGAACTATGATATGAACAAAAAATCAGCCATGATTGCGGGAATTGTCGCCATATTTACTCTAAGTATGGTCATCACAGCAGGTTCATTTACAGAAGTATCTGGGGAGACTGGAGAAAAACCAGCCAAGGTACCACGATACTCTGAAACTTGTGCGCATGGACACAATGGATTTGACTGTAAAACCCCGAAGTACAGAGTAGATATTTCAGCGTTGCAAGAAAAAACTGCTGATCTAGAATTGCGCATAGCGGTACTTGAAAGTCAGCGTTAAACCCCTTTTTTTTATT
The DNA here is from genome assembly GCA_035593235.1 of Phascolosoma agassizii. Taxonomy (NCBI): domain Eukaryota; kingdom Metazoa; phylum Annelida; class Sipuncula; order Phascolosomatiformes; family Phascolosomatidae; genus Phascolosoma; species Phascolosoma agassizii. Next base: position 8,319 of record JAVJHY011800381.1, read on the forward strand.
TTTGGATTTTGCCCTGGTTTATTTTTTACTGTTTTATCATCCTAATCTCTCATTTGGTCTTCTGAACATTTCGCATGCATCTAAATTTCAATGTCGCTGATTTGTGTGATGCTGATTGTTAAATCTGCAGGTCATTGCATGACTGGAATTGTTTATGAATTTGAGATGGACTGCATGCGTTACTTTAGTTTCTATATTTTTGATGTTTTTTGCAGACATTTTTGCAATATTTATGCTGAACGATTTAGATCTTTAAGTATGTCTGTTGATTCATTTTGTTATGACTCCCAGAAAAAATCCCTATTCTGATAATACTGGTACCAATTTTTTTGTAAGTATTTTTGCTGAATTTACTTTCTCTCCCTTTAATGAGGGACGTGGATTTCCTAGTTCTGTTGTGTATGAGGACTGTATTCCGAAACATTCACTTACACTAACTCCTGTCATCATAATTTTACTTGAATGCCTTGTATCTTAATCTGGACTACATCTGCAGATTGCTCCGCATGACATCTTGCTTATGCAGGGAATTAACAATATGATATATTGGAAAAATTATGATGTGCTTCCTATATCGATGCTGGGAGATAACAATTCTTTCATTTTACAATACGTACTGGTAATTCACATGGACGTGGATTTCATTTGGGAGAATATGATTGTCACATAGAGGACTATCCTGAAATTAACGGCACGATTACTGTGGTTCCAAAATCCTTTGAGAAACTACACCTGCCCACAGCTGCTGGTGATGATCATAACCAATGGAATGAAGACAAAAACCAAAAATCAGGGTTGGGAAAAGGTGCTTTCTCTATCGTGAACGGATACATGCAGGATTGGCACGGATTTTTTCAAAATATTCCCTCTGACAAACCTGTATCGGGCATAGAAGTGTTAGCCTCCGCTCAAAGTACTGGTATGTTTGATGCGGGAATTAACATGGATCTTTCATGGGATAGTGGTAACACGTATACTTCAATTGGAAATACGCATGTCTGGAGTATTTTTGATAACGCTGTACAAAGATTTGGGGGACAATATGATATGTGGGGACGAGAATGGGACGTATCGGAACTGGAAGATTCACAGTTTCGTATGAGACTGGAAAAATTGGGAATTCGTGGTGGTCTACAATCAACGTTGATGACATTGCAGTTCAAGTTCATTTTGAAAAACAAGACTGATTGCAAATGGGGGGGTTTTTTGCATCTGTATGATTCAAGACACTATGAAATAGGTTTGTTTTTATTTATAGATCTTTGTAACTTGTTTTATTCTGGAATTTGCATCCCTTTGCCAAAATATTCTTTGACATGAGATCTCCAATTGAAATTTCTTTACGCGATAAATGCAGAGGATGATGACTACTCTAGGCAATCAGTATTTTCAACAAAATGCTTTACAAATACCCCGTCTGCATCATTATCATGTCCGTAATTATTAGATGTTCCATCTAGCTCACATTCAATATATTTGTCGTATATGTCGCTCTTGCCATGAAGTGACATCTCTAAAAGCAGTGTGTTTCCTGTTTCAGAGTTGACTGATCCTGCTTGAAAGCCTGCACCCTGCTGACTGTGGGAGAATGCATGGTTATGATCTGGAAATCTTTTTGCAAATGCTTGATACTCCTCGGATTTCAAGAATCTCTGCTCATATTCGTTATCAGACATTACGTCCACCGAAGTGTCAACATGTTTGTTGAATATTGATGGGATGACCGTGAATCCTAACAGTACCATTATGAATCCTATGAAAACAATAGCTGTGACGGTTGCCGCTTTAGCGGTTGTGGATGTCATTGGTTAGCACACTCCGATACACATCGTGTGAAAAAACATCCTAAAAGAAACAGAAAAAGTCATGAGCATTGCTCCGAAACTGATCCCATGTGCTTTAGCTTGTATTGCTTGCCGCCTGCCCTGTATGCACTATCGAAGATCAGCTTGGAATCTGCCCATTCATTGTCTATACAGTTGAAGTTAATTTTGGCGTTTACTTGCTCGTAGATGTTTGAATCCGTTTCCAAATCCACCCTTGAATATTTGTTATCCTGCGTTGATGGCGTATAGCTTGATGCTCCTTCCTTGATGAAACTTTCAAAAGAGTTAACTGATTCAAACAGCTCGGATTGTTGCATCTTTTTTGAACGTGTCACTGTTGCAGAAAACATCCTTTTTCCATCCGAATATTTTGCATCAATCTCCGTGGCTTCATGATGATCCTTGTTAATGGAGGCATCTATTTTTTCTATATTTCCTGAGAATAATGCGGGTCCAAGACGACTGATGATAGACAAATCCGTGTTGCGGCCAAGAACATATACCGACGGTTCAGGCCTTTTTCCTGAAACATCAGTTACTGCACAGCGATATGCACAGGACGTGGTGTTTAGTCCCATTGCGGATGGCAATGGCCACACGGTTAGGCCTTTGAGTTTGAGCAGACAAAATGATACCACTCCATATCCATTGATGTTTCGGGGTTTTAGCCATCTTATCTTGGGCAAACGGCTCTCAAGGACATCTGGATTTGTACGAAAGTTGAACAGATACCTGTCTACAAGGTTTCCGTATATTGAGAAATTCTTCATGAAGTAATTTTGATGAAATGGTAGTTAAGAAAAGAGTACAATAATTGCAACAAATTACAAATTTTGTAACTGTTCTGTAATGACTGATGTTTGATTTCAGGCACAAGATGTGAAAAATAAGGTGCCCGTCTTGAAGAATATCATTTTTAAGAACAATCTCTTGTTTTTGAAACATGATGATTGTGGAAATTAGGTGTTAGAAATGAAACGCAATGATTTGTTTTTGGAGATGGCAAGCGAAACCAGGCATTCGATTTTAAGACTGATGGAAGATGGGAATTTGAAGCAGTCGGAAGTGGCAAAGAAATTGGAAATTAGTCTGCCTGAATCGCATAGGCAGCTGGAAAGACTGGTGGAGCACGGTTTTGTCCGAAAAGAGTCCGATGGCAAATTCTGTCTTACTTCATTTGGGAATATAGTGTTGCGACAAACAGAATCGTTATCGTTTATTGGCAAGTTTAAAGAATTTTTTCAAGAGCATACTTTGGGAGACATTCCAAAAAAATTCATCACAAGACTTGCAGAACTTGAAAATTTTACATTGCTTGAGGGTGCATTTGTACTAAACGAGAAGATGAAAAAGATTGCAGAGGAGGGCGAATATCTACGAGTCGTCTCCGCGCATGTCCCACCTGACGCATTTTATAAAGGATTGACAAAGGCAAACAGAGGAAAAGAAGTCTCAATCATCTATGGAGAAAATACGATAATTCCAAAAGGATTCAAAGACGAGTTGCGCAAGCCAGAAGTTCAGGAACTGGTGGACAAAGGGATCTACAGGAGAAAGATGGTCAAGAAGGTACAAGTCTATGTCGTGCTCAATGACAAAGAAGCACTGGTGATTTTTCCAAATCTCAAAGGAGATGTTGATTTGGGTTATGGGTTTTTTGGTGTTGATTCAAAATTTCACGAGTGGTGTGTGGACTATCATCGTTACTTGTGGGAAAACGCTGACTTTTGCGAATTGTCAAAGATGCAAGAGTTTTAAATCATTTTTCATCCAGTCTGATTGAAAATACCACAAAATCTCCCTTCTTTCTGCTTACAAATCGTGCAATTCTCTCCATAGTTCCATATTTTTCCCGTCTAAGATCTAGTGCAATAGACGTATCCTCAGAAGAAGAAAATGCAACTTTCCCAGAAAACCACTCGCCTGCAACTTTTCCGTTAAACGTGCACAGTGCAATCCTCACGTTTGGATTGTTTCGCAGGCGCTTTATTTTTCCTGTATCCTTTCTGGTGACAATATGTATCAAGTCTTTGTAGATTACAAACCATACCGGAGTGCAGACGGGCAGGGTATTTTTTTTGTATGTCTCAATGGATAGATACTTTTCATCAGAAATGTTTCGGGGTTTTAGCATGATACTCGCCGATTAGTTTTGACATTCAATGGTTTTGCTGTTGGATAACACGCTGCATGATCGAAACATGACTCCCTTTACCGTATTGCAATCCGTCGTGCATTCATTTAATGCGAATACATTCTTTGTATATTTTCCATGTTTTACGGAGAACAAATATTTGATTAACTGCTGTACTCCTTTCCTGCCTCCATATGCCTTTTTTTCAGTTACAAACCATGACATTTCTGTTCCGTCATAATTTTCTGGGAAAATCATTTCTTTGAACTCCTTTCCTTGTGCAGTATAGTGTCCAAGCATAGTAATCTTTCCTCCGAGAAGATAATCGATGATTTTGGCAAAGTTCGTGCATGATGTGCAAAGATTGTCATAAATTAGGACGGGATGTTGCATACTATCAATACATCAAATTCAGATTTAAGTCATTGTGAATTTGAAATAGATTTATGCTGGATCAATATCTTGGAAATGGATGCGGATTTGTTGATGTGTCTCAGACCAATCTGTTTTATTCCAAATTTGACTATCTTCTCGAAAATTTTTTCTGCACGCGTACCAATCAAATTATTTGGGAATGTGGGACTTTTTGAATGTTGATAAATTACGGATGCCAGTGAATGAAGGATTTGATTCTTGTCATTTTGTGTAAAATTTGAAATTCCTGACTTGTTCATCGCATTTGCACGTAAATTGTCTTCCAAATCTGCCGCATAGTTTACCATGAAATTAAACATCATTTGTAGGCCTAACTGAGATCTTGATGTCTGTGTTTTCCATTGCGAATGTCTAGATTGAAATTTAGAAATCAGTTTGTTGATGTTGCTTTTTGACGGATATTTTAGATCATTTGCAATTTCCTGAACAAAATTGGCAGTTGTATATGCAATAAAATACGGTTCATCGAATTGCTCTTTTTCCAATTTTTCTATGATGCGAATCTGAATTTCTTTTACAATGTCCAAATAGACAAAATGAATTGGAGATGTGTTGCCATAACTGTATTGCAAGAAAGCAGCAGCTTCAAGTATCTTATCGGTGTCCACAATATGATCGTTTGAACCGTATTGAATTTGATTCGGTTTGTCTGAAACCTGACTGCTCTTAATCTTCATAGGCACTCCTTGTTAGATTCATGTATCAAAACCAAGTCAATTTTTGACACGTATGCTGAGGCTATCCAAGAATCCAATTTGCAACAATTTATCAGAATCATTAACTAATGGTGATCTAAATACTAGTTAAGAAAAGAGTACAAAAAATGTAATTTGTTACAGACAATGCAACAAAACTGTACTTGTTGAAAACAAAATATTGTCTAGATCGTGGTTTACATTACAAAGAAACTGCCTTTTTGGAAACATCTACAGTGATAATCTTTGGACAATAACCATTGCTACTGGACCGCAAGTCTGACGTTTTATTTTTCATACTTTGTACAGGCAAATTCTGATGTTCTTCCTGTAGCATACATTTGTGATCTATGTGAATACATCTGTATTTCTTTTTGTTTAATGTGACATCAATCCGGTACGATTACTTTGGAATTAATTAATTTTTGAATTAAGCGTAAGTTTGAAAACTATTCTCTTGTAATCGCTTCATATCTCATCTTGCTCGAATCTGAGATTATTTGGATGTATGGATGATCATCATAATTTTGTGCAAACTCTGTCATTTCATTTTTAAATTCTTTTTCCAGTTTTTTTGTTTCTTTTACCTTGTCCTTTAGCGTGCCTTCCTTGTCTGATTCATACTGTTCCCTTATGAAATTGATAGTCCTACTCAGTTTTTCCTTTGATTTTTCTGAATCATCATTGTATTCTTGTATTGCGCTCTTTTCTGCATTCTTGGATTCAGATAGCAATACGTTATATTTCATGTCATATTGTTTCTTTAGTGCTATTTTTTCATCCTCTAGTTCATTTTGGATCTCCCTGATTTGTCGGTTGACTTCCTCGATCTCGAAAAGTGTTTCCTTCGTTTCGATGCTTTTCATGATGTATTCTTCGGGATTTGGAAATTCTGCAATACCTTGTTCCACCCATCTGTTTGCAGTCTCTTCAGAGACGCAAGAATATTTTTCAGTCTCATCGCTGTAAACCACACTGAATCCGTCATCACATCTGGTGAGCGGTGTCACTAGCTGGGTATCGCGTGTGTTGACATTCGCATAATCGCCTGTTATCTCCCCCATCCCGTGTCGTATCCACATCTCTGCAGTCTCCATCGTGACGCAGACATAGTCATCTGCATGGAAGCGATGCACTACGATTTGCCCTTCTCTGCATTCTGTATTTTGGTTGGTTCTTTGCATTTCTTCCCATGATTTTTCATCATCGGGGTTTGCATCAAGATATGCTGGGTTTGTCCTGAAGTCTTCATAGTATTTTCTTAGCTGTTCGCCTGTAACTGGGGAATCGACAATCTGTCCCTGTCTGTCAAAAAGAATTTGCTGATTATAGTATGCTAGATTATGTTGTACGTTAAATTGAGAGTTTGCTTCTATCAGCTCAATACGCTTAGTTTCAGCTGCAGTCAGATATGCCTGTCGTGCGTCTTGCAGTGAGCCGCCTTCTGCCTTTACTTTTTTTAATGCGTCTCTTCCTGCCTGCACTTTTTGTTCCTTGAATTCAAACTGATCCCAAAACACTTCCTGGACCTGGGAGTTTGGAATCTTGTCGACAAATCGTTCATATGAGTTTCTTGGAGAGTAATAGTCCCAGAGAAGTTCCCATTCCTTGAGATCCTGATTCAGTTTTGCCAGGGACTGCCTTCTCTTCTCTTCTAGATCTAGTTGCTTTTCCAGCTGCTCATAGTTTCTCTCTTCAAGTTCTGAAATCCATTTTTTTGTCTGCTCTATTTTTTTTAGAATGTCCTGAGCTAACGGGTTGTTTGCCAGGTCGTCTGACAGGGTGATTTGTTCATCTGCAGTGATGTCGTTGCTGTCTGTTTGAGCATAACTGGTTTGCATTGTGACGCCAAGAGTAATTGCAAAAACAAGAATTATCATTAAACTAGATGCAAATGCGGCCATCGATCGGAACAATTTTGCTCATTATTGATAAAGCATTCGCATAAGTTCTATGCCAAAAAAGTGTACTGCAAACGCATGCTATGTTGATTTTTAAAATTTGAATTCAGTTATGATTAATCAATAACTACTGCTCATATCCTGTGACTGACGTCGTTTAGGGATTAACATGAGTGCAGTTGGTCACCAATCAACTTCTTCTACTTTGATCAGTGATATGTTGGGGTATTTTGAAGAATTCTCGTAGCCTAGAACTTTTATCAATTCGTTTGCATGGGTCCATGCAATATCTTTCAAGATTTTGTCATCTAGTGCATCTAGTCCCGCAATATTGAACAGGCTTACCGTTAGTTTTGGGGATTCAGCTGATCTCTCCAAAAGTTTGGTTGCAACTCTTAATTTTTTTGCATCATCCCAGGATTTTCCAAATTTGTATTTACCATTCAAAGTTTCAGGAACGATTTTTATCAATCCCACTCTGTGCACTATTTCCATATCTGGAATGAGTTTGTCGTATTTGCCCTCCGTCTGACTCTTTTCCATCAAAGCGTTTAGTGCATTTGTCTTTTCTTTAAGATCAGTGACAAACTCTGCATTGCCTTTGATTACGATGCTGATATACATTGTACTTGCTTTTGACGCGTCATTTGGAAATTCAGAAAAATAAGATGGTAGGAACGCAAGCTCTTTGTCGACTTCAAAGCCACATTTTTGGTTTTTTTGAAGGTTGGAATATTTTTCTCCCCTGGCGAGACCGTGAACGTAGATAGCATCCTGATAATACACAAAATTCATCGGAGCTATGAATGGAAATCCGTTTTCATCAGTTGTCGCAATCCTGCCAACACGTTCGGAATGTAGGAATTCGATTATCTTTTCTTTTGATTTTATCTTTGATTTATCTCCAAAGTTCATTTTCATCATTTCAAATTTCACATATTCATAGGTTTCATCAATAATGATGGATGAGAATAGGTCCCATGTGTGCATGACAATCAAATGCAATTGCTGTAAAAATTAATGTGTTAATTACTGCGACAATAATAATTCAATGATCCTGACTTCATTTCTTTGATATGTCTCTTTGCAACGTTCGCAAGCGTGGTAAGTATTTGATGTTAAAAAATAAAAAAGAATTCCCTATTGCTTTAACATGTATTCTTCTGCAGCCTTGCGCATTTCTTCTTGCGACATATCTTTTTTGTGGGTTGATATCATCCATGAGTGCCCGAAGGGATCTATTACGCTTCCGCACCTGTCGCCCCAAAACGCATCCATTATAGGCATTGCTGGCTTGGCACCTGCTTGTACTGCCTGATTGTAGACCTTGTCTGAATCCTCCACATACAGGTGAATCGTAGTTGATGTGCCGCCTACAGTGATGGGGGAAATGCAGCCCATCTGAGGAAACTCATCGCTCATCATCACAAAGGAGTCACCAATCTGAATCATGGCGTGCATCGTCTTGCCATCTGGTGTGGGCATCTGGTAGATTTCTCTTGCATCAAATGCCTTTTTGTAGAACTCTATGGCTTCCTTGGAATTGCTTAGGACTATTGACGGGGTAACGGTGTGGAATCCGTCAGGTGTTGATTTTGTCATAAATGAAAACATCCTGCATGTGTTAAAAAATTTTTTACCAAATCCATTGCATGCATTTGGATCTTTTTTTGTATCTGCATGCTTGCTTTCTTCTTTTCAGAAACAAGACCCTTTGCAAGCATGCGCATTCGTCATCCTTTCAGACGTATTCCTGCCGTTCTTTGCATTGTGTTCTATTCACAACTTTTACGCGCAAACCCTTTTTCATAGTTGGATCTCATTGCTATATAGTCGCATATAGTTTACGTAAGTTAGTTTTTAATCCCATGTCTCTTTCTACGATGCATGGGACAGTGGTTATCCTGGATAAAGTCAAATGAAAAAGAGCTTTTAACGATTCTTGATGACTTGGCAAAAAAGGCAGTGGAGACATCCGAAGAAGTGGTTGTGCTGTTTTCTAACCTGAATGATCCAGAGCAACCAAAGAAAATTCATCGGTTGGAAACAGAGGCCGATGTTCTAACGCGAGACATTTTTTCAGAATTAAACAAGACGTTCATCACCCCTCTTGACAGGGAGGACATGCAAAGAATTGCATCAAAGATTGACGACGTGATTGACTTTATGGATGGCATAGCAGCTCGTGTATACAGCTACAAAATTACGACTCCTCCTCCATACTGCGAGGAAATGGCAAAAGAGCTTGTCAATGCCACAAAAGAGGTGGAATACATGATATCGAAACTGCAACGAATCAAAAATCCTCAGGACATGATTGATCATTGCAGAAATACCAGTGATATTGAGCATAAGATAGATGACTTGTACAGAGAAGCCATCCGAGAACTATTTGAAAGCGATGACGCAATCAAGATTATCAAACTAAAAGATATCTATGAGACGATGGAGACTGCATCAGACAGATGCGTAGATGTGGCAGACGTCATAGAGGATATCGTTTTAAAATACACCTAGTGTGAGATCATGATTGAGATAGCGATTGGAGCCATAATAATCGCGCTAATATTTGACTTTGTAAACGGGTTTAACGATTCTGCAAATTCTGTAGCTACAGTAATCGGTACGCGTGTTCTGAAACCCCTTCATGCGGTAGCTCTATCCGCATCTATGAATTTCATCGGCCCTTTTATTTTCGGCGTCGCTGTTGCAACAACCATTGCCAAGGGGATTGTAAGTCCTGATGACATCACTGTATACATGATTGTGGGTGGATTGGCAGGTGCCATAGGATGGAGCACCATATGCACGTACTTTGGATTGCCTATCTCTAACAGCCATTCTTTGGTTGGAGGTATAATGGGTGCGGGAATTGCGGGCCTGGGATTCGAAAAGCTTGTGTATGGCGGTCTGACCAAGGTCTTTGCAGGAATTGTAATTGCACCGATTGGCGGTCTAATTTTTGGTCTGCTGCTAACGGGACTGATTATCACTATTTTTGCAAGCCGAAGGCCTACTGCCGTAAACAAAACCTTTGGAAGGTTGCAGATAATTTCGTCTGCATGGTTTGCCTTGACTCACGGGGCAAACGACGGACAAAAAACAATGGGGATAATTGTTTTGATCTTATTCTCGGCTGGGTTGATTCCGGAATTGGACATGCCGCTTTGGGTGATCTTTGCAGCAGCTACTGCGATGGGACTGGGCACGTTTTTTGGAGGATACAAGGTAATCAAGACATTGGGTGTAAAAATAACAAAGCTCAAACCGTATCAGGGATTTGCAGCTGAAACTGGAGGCGGTCTCATGCTTGCAATCTTTGCAACTCTTGGAATTCCAGCAAGTACCACACATGCAATAACCGGCACGATCATGGGTGCAGGATCTGCTAGGAGAAAACGTGCCGTACGCTGGAAGGTTGGAAGGCAGATCGTATTTGCCTGGGTGATTACCATTCCTGGCAGTGCGGCAATGGGGATAGGGTTCACATATCTGATTCATCTGTTTGTTTGATCTTTTCTAAAACACTCTGCTGAACTGTATCTTTTTTTCAATTAACCGTTTACCTTTGGCATGGTTTCGATCTTTTTTAATTTTGAATATTCAATTAATCATCTGTATGTTTAATTCTGACCTGACTCTTTCCATTTAATTCCAAAATTCTATCTTGTATCTGAAAATCAAGACAATTGTGTACAATTTGGCATGGGTCTGGATCACTTTCTATATAGTGTATGGGAATTCTATAATCTATGCCGTATATGCGTATATAGATTTTCAACAGAAACACATCAATGAATACAAAGAAAAAATTCATTCTTGCATCCATGTTGACTGCTTCTCTAGTTGCATTGTTTGGTGTTACCTCACAACAGATTTCAGCTGAGGGCGATAATGAGAAACAATACGTGACTGCAAATGAAATAGAAATTCATACTGTGTTTAGCTTCCGCGATGCAGTTGAAGAGTCTGATGGCTTCCAGATTTTTGATCAGGTTTCAGGATTTGATCAAGATGACGAATCTCCAATATTCATGTTGGAAGGGGCAGTAGATTATGACCGAGTTCGCTTGTATCAGGCAGCTGATGCAACGTTTCTGCGCGGTACATCCAATATCAATCACAACTATGGTCAGTTTGATGTGGATGTATATCTTCATAAGGACGGTTCAGTGTTCAGACACTTTGAATACGGTGATTGCAGAATAACATACTACAAGGTCAGTACACTATCTGACAAGGAAGAGGGGTGGAGTACGAGCAAGGGATTTGCAACTGTTGATCAGTTCGAATTCACATGCAATGGTTACAAGCCACACAATCCAGTATTTGATATGTTGCAATCCTCTGGTGATGGGGTGGACACTCAGAGCAGTATGGACCTGAAGGACACTCAAACCTGGACTGAATCATACAAGTAGCAACAATCTCTTTTAATTTTTAAAATTTTTTTGGATGCTTAGTGCATGCAGAAATGTTCGTCCTTTCTGTTTTGCAATTTGTTGCAATTGCTATTCTTATTTTGAATGCGTTTGTTGATGTTTTATTTCGCAGGAATTTATAACTTGGAACCCTACAGTTTTGTGTGGTCATGTTTAACCGAGTTATAGTTTCAGCAGTGCCAATAGCTGTTGTACTGGTTCTGGGAAGTGTGTTATGGCAGTATGACGGAATGCAAAATTTGGATCATCCGTGTGCTATGACAGAAAAAAATGCTGAAGGGCCATACTATGTTGCAGGGGCGCCTTACAATGAAAAGCTTGGAGAATTTTTTGACGGACAAAGACTGATCATCTCCGGAAATATTTTGGATGATAATTGCAATCCGATTCCTGATGCGATCATAGATATCTGGCAAACTGATTCTGAAGGCCAGTATTATTTTGAAGACTATGTCCTCCGAGGGAAAATTCGTGCAAATGATGCTGGATTTTATACTATAGATACCGTGTTTCCTGGCCATTACTCTGAATCTGGTCAGATTAGGCCTGCTCATCTTCACTTGAAGGTCTCACCTCCTGAAGATCCTCCACTTACCACGCAGCTCTATTTTGCAGGCGATGAGCATCATGACTGGCTTACGCACTCCTCTCTGATTTTGGAATTGGATGATGTGGATGGAATAAATCATGCCAAATTTGACTTTGTTATTGCATCATAACGATCTTATGTTTCTGTGACATGATGATCTGTTTGATCTAATGTGACATGATGATCTGTTTGATCTAATGTGACATGATGATCTGTTTGAT